>OU015499.1:107795701-107818201 GCA_907164885.2 Dolomedes plantarius
CTTTAAATTTTAGTATTGTTCTCCGTTTGATGTTTGTATGTATAAGATTTAGTTAATAAAAACTGTAATAGGCATTTTTTGTAATTTTCCTTTAGAGTGTTTATTATTAGTATATTTTTTTAAAAGCTTCGAATGATAGCGTTAACTTCTTTATACCCCTGCGCACAATATGTTTGGGCATCTCAAGATTACAATTTATGCTTTTCATTCATCGGAGAATTCTAAGTTTAGTCTTGTTCATTTATCTTTAAAAAATTTGAAACTTGAAAAAAAATCTCTGTGTAATCTAAATTTGAATTTATTTTTGATCTTTGAAATTTATCATAACTGTATTAAACATTTGAAAGTAATGATTGTTTCTCTCGTAGTTTTAAAAAATGTTAGGCTCAGTTAATTATAATGGAAACAGTGTTTAGTGAGGTACAGCAATATGATCATTAAAATTCAATTCGGTAAGATCGTAGATTTAACAATTCTTTATTGTGTTTTTAATAAGGTGACTCCAGCAGTACCATTACAAACTGTTAGATCACTGTAAAATCTCTTTTTTGGTGCTGAACTTATTAACATATTACTGAATAAGAAATCCTTTTTATCTTTGAGGTTATTTTGATTCCATAAGGCAAAACTTATCCAAAAAAAAAACAAAAAAGTGATGCGATATACGTTTAGGGCCTGTTCACATAGGAGTCCCGGTAGCGGAAGCGTAAAAGAAAGATGGCGCTGAGATGGAAAAAAACCAATCATAGGCGTTAAAATTTCGTTGCTAATCGTTTGGAGGTTTGTCATTGGTTAAATATATTTCAATACTTTAACGCTTCTGCTACCGGGCTCCTATGTGAACAGGCCCTTAGTATGTTTAGTAAAATATGTGGCTGTTGAATAGTAAAACTATAACATATTTCAGTAACATGTGTTGTTCATAAAGGCCTCCTGTGTAAAGTGCCTCTATGGATATTCTTTGGATAGTGCGTTAAAAAAAATGTAACTTTGCCCTTTGTGCACTTGATTATTGTTTTAACGAAGGAGTGGTATGTCGGCTTCTGTGAGAGTGCCATGAGGCTAATTTGATAAAATATCACGATGCGTCTTAGCGCTGTGATCGATATAATGAACTTGAAATATACTGAATTTTAAACACTAGGTGACATGCAAGTACAGTTAGTTGTACGAATGCCATCTAATTTTTAACCTGATATTGGTATGATGTGCAACTCTTGTTCGTTCTTCCCGATTTTATTCTAGAACGTCTCCCTTTTTATGCCGTATTTTCATTTTTAAAAGTAATACCATTTTGAGGAAAAATAGCCCAACCATCTACTTGGCTGCTTATTTATTTACTATGCATTCTTTAGTTCCTAGTGTCATATTAATTTACTATGTATTCATCCAAGTCTGTCCGTACAAATGGCATATGTTTTGCCCCATAAATGACGTCACAATTCGCATAGTGGTCACTAGTTGTGGGAATGTATATGGATTTCTCGCTACTTGGTGAAAATATTTAACTTCTCTCACCGCAATGGTCCGTTTTCTGCATTTCATCGGTATTACATAAAATCGAATAAGGCATTATTCGTGAAAGGGGGGGGGGGGGTGCTTGTTTCGTACGTAGCTGATGATTTCTCAAGTTCGTCTGTGGTTTATGGATTCTACGCCACACACACTCGCGTACATGGAGTTTGTGACCGAATACGACAGATTTCTCTGACAGTTTCGCAATGCATGTTACAAAAACAAATCGGCTGTTTATTTTCAAGGCAGAGGTCTGCCTGCTAAATCTGAAAAGAGTGTAACAAAACTTTAAAGCATAATTTAGTTTTTTTAATATTTCTTCTTCGCTTTTATTAACAAATGTCAAACGTTTGGTTGTAGAAAAGGTGACATTATAGTTCTGTTTTCGCTTTCTACTCGCGACTTTAAGAGAAAAAAAGCTCCGAATTTAAATCAGAGTAAAAAATAGAACAGTAGAAAACTCGAAACTTGTCAACTTTTCAAACAGGTAATAAAATTGAATCTTTCATTTAGCAAATCCAATAATTGGTAATTTGGAGCTTATGACTCATTATTCGCGAGTCGAACATGACATCTTGTATACCTGGTGCGATTCTAGTTTTGATATGGGAGATAGGTAAAATATTTTTTTCCCCTTCTGTTTTGAATAGAGAAAACGATGCGTTTTGTTATTTTTTTTAATCATATAACTTTATCGTTCGTAGCTTTAAAATTACGTCAGTGGCTCCCAAAAGTGTTCGTACACTTACGATTTTCAATGAAATAGGGGTCTATCCATTAATTAAAATGAATATTTAAGAATGGTATTTAATAATAAGATCTATAATCTATTCTTAACAAAACTACATGAATTATTTGAAAACATAGTAAAACTTTATTTTAAGAAACCAGTAACCAAAAAGTAACAAAAACTTTATCTCACAAAGTCATCGTACACTGAAATGTTTTCAGATAAATTCATAGTTAAAATTATCATCTGGTGCTTTATTTTTACTTTTGAATTGTATTGGCATTTAAAATATCCTTTGGCTTTAATTTTTGCTTGCCTACTCCGAAATATTCTATTTATTATTTAAAAATGGCTCATAGTCGTAAAGAAACAACAAACAGCATTCGAAAATTGATTATTTTTCAGCATAGTAGTGGTAAATCAGTTCGGAATATTGCTAAATTACTTAATTTATCCCATTCTACTGTGCAGTATGTGATAAAACGCTTTAAGGAAGAAAATCGGATCGTAAACAAGGTAAGAAAAGGTCATCCGGCAAGTTAACAAAACGTGATCAGAGATTTATAATTAGAAAATTTGTGAAAAATCCACGTTTGAGTGCTTTAAAAGTTTCTACAGAATTTAATGAAACATTTTCTACTTCAATTTTCACCTGAAACTGTTCGAAGAGTTCTCAGAGCAGCTGGATTACATGGGCGTCTGCTCGCAGAAAATTTTCTGTGAGTGAGAAAACGGCTTTCCTTCGAACTATCGATGATAAATAAGCCCCCAAACGTATTGGAATGTCTATTTTCAATGAAAGCAAGTTTAACATTTTTGGTTACGATGGGTGTATAATTGTATGGAGAAAAACAAATGAGGAACTTAATCCCAAGAACTTAGTAGAAACAGTTAAGCATGGCGGTGGAGGTGTCCTTGTGTGGGGGTGCATGTCAGCATCAGGACTAAATATTTGGTATTTATTGATGGCATAATGAATCATGCTGTTTATATAAATATTTAAGAGGCAATTTAATATTATCAGCCCAAAATTTGGGTATTGGAAACAACTTTGTTTTTATCAAGATAACGATCCTAAGCACACGGCTCTCAACGTTCGCCTCTGGTGTCTATAATTGTTCACAATTTTTGAAAACACCACCTAAATCGCCAGTTTTAAACCATATTTTGAGAGAACTGGAGGTTAAAGTACGAAAACACGACATTCACACGAAAAGCGAACTAAAACACAATTATGATGGAAGAATGGAGGAACATGATGCAGAAATTGCAAAAGAACTAGTGCAATCTATTCCCAGACGTTTAAAAGCTGTTGTGGATGCTAAAGGATATCCTACTAAATATTAATTTAACGATAAATTAGAATATTTACTAATATGTAGAGATTTTTACAAGTGTACGATGACTTTTGTGAGATAAAGTTTTTGTTGCTTTTTGATTACTGGTTTCTTAAAAATAAAGTTTTACTAGGTTTTTAGAATATTTCATGTAGTTTTGCTAAGAATAGATTATAGATCTTATTATTAAATACCCATTCTGAAATATTCATTTTAATTAATGGATAGACCCCTATTTCATTGAAAATCGTAAGTGTACGAACACTTTTGGGAGCCACGGTATGTGCGCTTGTTATTGGATATTTTATGTTCGTAAAACGGTCGTTGAATATATCTACAATGTAATTAATTTGTGTTGAATTCGCCATTTTTAAAATGTTAAGCAGTTAAGTTTTGGAATGGCGTCCATTTATTTTAAGAAACGTTTTGATATAGTAAATGCAGAAGTAGAGGGAAAAAACATTTTAAGTCTATAGACATTACGAAGCTTATTCTTTGACACCATTATTATTCTTTTCTTTTTTTTCTAGCAGTTTATGTTTCACTGTGGTAAATATTTTCCGTTTGCTTTTCTGTTATTAAGATTATAATTAGAAACATCTGACTTCAAGCGTATGTTGAGAAAATTATCAAAACTTAATGAAAATATTCGGTTAAAGGCAATTTACGATGGAATGCATTTAAATAGGTGACGGCAATAAGGGCCTGTACACATAGGAGTCAGGTAGCGGAAGCGTAATAGGGAAAGATGGCGCTGAGACGAAATTAAACCAATCATAGGCGTTAAAAATTTCTTTGCTAATCGTTTGGAGGTGTTGTCATTGGTTAAATATATTTCAATACCTTAACGCTACGCAACGGACTCCTATGTGAACAGGCGTATTGCTGCGGCGTTCTATCTGCCAAACAATCCCCTGTTGATCTGACCGATCTCTTCTGTTCCTGAAACACACCTTGCATATGAATCACATAGGAACACGGTTTTTTTAAATAAAATTTATTTCCAGCAGCGAACCTGTCGCTGTAATCTCATACAATTTAGTAGTTTTGTATAAATAAGGAGTACATTCAGTATGTATATAATATATCTGTATATTAAATATACTAGTTTGATTTATATACATTTGGCATGCCAGTTTGCTGCTTGTTTTTGGAGCATTGATGATGGGCTGAGTGGATGATGATGCTACTATGCATAACTCACAATGTTGGAAGTGACCCTAATGTATTATTTAAACATAATTATTTGTAAATAAATTTCAAATTCTGATTGCGATATAAGCGAATCTGCATGTCATGGCAATAAACGCTTTCCAACTCCATTTACATTAAAGTCGAAACTTTACTTTAAATGGACGTTTGAGCTAAAAATGTTTTGCATTTATGTATGTAACATAGTATATGAGTCGTTCAAGTATAACGTAAGCATTTAAGGGTGGACGGGGGGAGGTTCAAGCTTTGCTAATTTTTGGTGACAAGGGGGAGGGGTCAGAGCATGCTTGTATAAGACAGAAAACATGCACGGAAGAGAGTGATGTGATGTGCTCCTCACTACACCAACTCTCCCGCCATGTATAATTACTTTTGTATTATACTATTTACTTAAAAAAAATTAAACTCTGTAGAACGTTGATGCAATCCTGTTTCTTTCCATTTATTGTTCAGTGAATTTACTGTTAATGATTTCATATCCATATACTTTTTCTTAGAAATGTAGAATAAAGGTAATGATTTAAAAAAAAATTGTTTGAAATAGCAGAAAGAAATTTAGCAGATCTTATGTAAGTGAAAGGGGGGGGGGGGTCAGACATTTCCTTATTTTTACTTACGAGGGGAAAGAGGGGGGGTCTAAAATAACAAAAAATGTGCTTATGTACTACTTGAACGGAACCTATATGTGTATAGCCGATCGAGAAACAATCGAATTCGTAATGGAGCGGAAAAAGGGTTCTTAAGATCGATGTTTATTTAAAACATACGATATATCGGCAGCTAAGGTTGTCCGTATTGGCATATATGTTTAACATAGGAAATAAGATGACGCATGCGCAGCCAGTTATTTACGAGGTCTGTAATAACGTCAAAGTACATAACCTAAACGGTTCTTTTGAATAGTCTTACTTGCATCAAAGAATTCTTATATCAAAAACAACTTTTTAAATATATTTGTTACCAATTCGCTGTTTTATTAAATTTCATTCCTAAAAAAAAAAAATAATAATCAAGCTTAGCCGCGCATCAGATGCGTATAATCGTGATAAGCATCACTATTTCATGGCGCTCTCCTATTGTAAACAAGAACCAAACGACTTGCAGACTTCGCTTTATAATGCTGTTAAATCCACTTCGCATACCGTTTCTACGCCGAAGGAATATTTAACAGAGAGAAAGTATGCAATAACGTCATAGATGTGGAATGTGCAGTGAAATGTAGTCACCAAAACCCAAGCTCTAACGATTTCGTCTCTTCCAAACACCTGAATACTTCGAATAATCTTTGATAGAGGAAAAAACAAAATAAATCCCTGTTTTAAAATATACCCAGAAATATACCTCGTTATATATCATTCCCTGAATGTGTGTGGTATTAGTCGGATATTAACGCTTGAAAGAGAACGTTGCAGCTTATTCGACGTGGCAGACACATGGATGGAAATCTGTAGAGCTTCATGAAGGGACAGTCGTGCTTTTCGGTAGGGTTCAAGCTTAGGAGTAGTGATAGTTGTATTTCTGGAGGCACTGGCTTTTCAGTCCGCAGCTGAGCATTTTCTTGCACGAACCATTTGTTTTCCTGCGAAGGTAATAAGATAATGCATAAATCGATATGGAATATTCACGTTTCGCGACACCTCTTCTTAGATTCTTTTGAAACTGAGTTATGTCAAAATATTAGGCTCATGAAGAAATAATACTCTAATAACCATGATAAAATTTTGACATAAATATGTGGAAAATATTTTTTCATTTAAGTTTTGATATTTTAAAGTAACTTATGATTTACTTAAAATGCTCGATACGCATTCTTTTTAAATTCCTACTATTAGTTCACACTCTCCCTATATATTCTTGTTCAAATTTCAATCGTTAATAAATACTTTTATTCATCCACTCAAGTTCAAATACATTTTTTAAAATTTGTGGTTGACACTTGATGTTAATACGGTTATTTCAAATATTTATTCATTAATAAAATTAATTAATCGATTTTAGTTTTAGACCTAGAGCGTCTCTTGCTCTTGAATAGTAATTTTCCTGTTGTTACTCTGTAAACGGTAGCACTGCGGTAGCGCGGGCTCCTCCCGTCCTGTAGGTTGCGAGATCGAATCCCCAACCTGACAAACTTTTTCTCTCTCTTTCCCCCCTCCTAATCTCGCACAGTAGGCAAGGTTCTGGCAGGTAATCCTTTTTTTCGATTCCTACTATTAGTTCACACTCAAATTTTTCTTTGTTGACCTAAGTAGGAATTGACTTTAAAAAATTTTGTTTTTATATTACTTGTTTTCATGTAATGCACGAAAAATAATTTATGAGATACTTTTCATTACCTAGAAACAAATTTAGCATTTACTGTTAATCTTCCTTGCATTTATAAAGAAAGAAATAGTTTTCTTTTTATTTAAACAGCCTTATTTTCCTATTCAAAATACGAACTACCATCCAACTGCGCGTAAAATTTTACACAAATTGCATTTGCATGACACTTATATTTTCTAAAGTATACTTAATATTGTTTTTATTCAATGAAGTATCATTTTGAAACAAAAGTGATAATTAGGAAAGCGCGTTGTAGATTTCAAGCATATGTGAAGTACATGAAATTTACAAAGCATTGACAAGGGAGTAAAACACGTAAGATCATCAACTTGACTGGGATAGAGATTCGGGTGGAAAGGGATAATACACAAATTAATAAAGATTAATTTTCAGAACAGAGAAAATGTAGCAAAGATAAATAAAAAGGGAATTTTTATTTCTTAGTTAACATATATAGTAGAATCTCCGTATAATGAACCAAAATTCAAACATCCAATAATCAACCAAATTTCCAACAAAACAAAAAAAAATTAAACGATATTAACATTCTAATAATCCTCATATTACGATAATCTTTTCCGTATAACGAAGTTTTTTTCTGAATAGTGCAAATTTGAATCTCTGATAAGCTTCGTGTTTCTAAAGTATTGCCCTGTTTTCATTTTTAGCACGCCGGTAGGTGTGTTGTATGTGAGTTAGAAATTTCGTTTATAACTGTTTTTTTAAATTTTAATTAACAAAACGCTTTTAACTTAAGATTGCGTTACTCCATAACGGTCCTCCGGAAAGCAAAATTTCAGGCGCTAAAACCGTCCGTCGTCGCGAATTATAATTTTGGCAGCGTGCCAAACCCAGTCTGTATCGCTTCGACAAGCAGTAAACCGTTAAACAGATCTGTACCAAAATGCGTCAAAATTTTGACGTACATATATCGTCGGTGTTCTGAAAAAAGCGCGAATACCCATAGAATACCCATATATATATATATATATATATAGAGAGAGAGAGAGAGAGAGAGAGAGATCCATAACACACACATACATATATCAATGGCGGCTCCAAGGGGGGCAGTAGGGGCAATTTCCCCCCCCCCCCAAAAAAAAAAAGCCCGGCGTATTTTCTTTTCATAGCCTAAAATTATATAATCGTAGACCTAATACTAAATGAGTTTAAATTTAAAATGAGACGATGTTTATTTCTTTATATATATATATATATATATATATATATATATATATATATATATATATATACATACATACATACATACATACATACATGCACACACACACACACACACATACATACACACTCTGTCACAAAAAATATATTCACCCAGAAGAAATCGAGCTACTATCACGAAACTTGACAGGAATGTAGTCTGGTAAGAGATATGCAAATAATTAAAATTTCGACACTAATGAGACAAGGGTAAGCGCGCTATGCGCATATGAGATGCGCAACTGGGAGAGTTTAAAAACATGATTGCTCGTGCCATAGGGTTATTCAAACAAATTTGTCGACTTGGATGAACGGTATTGTGACTAGAGATGCTCTGAGACGGTAACCGGCGACAGTACGAACAATTGTCGGACTTTGAGAGGGGGCGTATAGTGGGCCTCAGAGAAGCAGGTTCGTCGAACAGGCGTATCGGCCGCCACCTCAGTTGGAGCGATATGGTAGTTGCTCGGTGTTGGCAACAATGGATCACGGAAGGGATAGTCTACCTTCGCGGAGGGTCAGGGGTCCCAGGAACACAATGCGCGCGAGGATCGCGCCATCATAAGAGAGGCCACGTCCGCACCAACAACGTCGCTAGAATCGGTTCGACTCCATTTACCACTTTCCAGACATCTGGTAGTATCAAGGGAAACCATTCGGAGACGACTGGCCGACGCAGGTATAAGGAGCCGACGTCCATTAAGATGCCTACCACTGACCCCACAACATAGGCAGTGTCGACTGGATTTTTGCCCCTCGGGCAAGTTGGAGTGTGACCCACTGGAGGTGTGTGATCAGCGATG
The DNA here is from genome assembly GCA_907164885.2 of Dolomedes plantarius. Lineage (NCBI taxonomy): Eukaryota > Metazoa > Arthropoda > Arachnida > Araneae > Dolomedidae > Dolomedes > Dolomedes plantarius. The sequence goes on from OU015499.1 coordinate 107,804,842, forward strand.
AATCCCGATTCAGTCTCAATGACCAACGCATACGCGTGTGGAGGCGGCCAGGCCACCGATCCGATCCGGCATTTGTTGTCGAGAGGCATACGGTGATCACACAAGGTGTGACAGTGTGGGGAGCGATTTGTTGGGACACACGGTCACCTCTAGTCGTCCTTCAACGCACTTTGACGGCACGCAGTTACGTGGACGAGATTTTAACGCCAGTTGTACTGCCTATACTATCAAGTCGCCCAGGTGCCATTTATCAGCAAGACAACGCTCGTCCACATACTGAGCGACTCTCCCAACAATGTCTTTAAGGATATGACGCACTCCCATGGCCTGACAGGTCAGCATACTTCTCGCCAATAGAGCACGTCTGGGACGTGCTAAGAAGGCAACTGCAGCCGTCCCGGAATACTGGTGAATTAACTGCCCAGTTGAAAAGATTATGGCATGATCTTCCGCAGGAGATCATAGGTGACCTCATTGATTCGATGCCTCATTGTTTCGGCTTGTATAGCTGCCAGAGGTGGATTTATCTCCTCATACACTACATACATGTTAAGTTTCGTGATAGTAGCTCGTTTCCTTCTGGATGCATATATTTTTTTTGTGACAGAATGTATATATATACACACACACACACACACACCCATATATATATATATATATATATATATATATATATATATATATATATATATATAACCCTAACAGCCGACGTTGCCCCTCCCAAAACGCTGGACTGGAGCCGCCCCTGATTATATACTTACAAAAAAGGTAAGCAACGATAAGTAATCTACGTTAATAACTCGCGGTAGTTTCGTTAGAAGAGACTACCTGATATTTTTTAAAAAATTAAAAATTCCCCTGTAGACATCAAATTTATTTGCAGTTTATCATGTTTGAAACTTTAGAAATCGTCTTTATCGGAGCAAGTTTCGGTTTCTTTTTGATAATTTACATTTGGACTTTCCATTCATTTTTGAGTGATTGTATGCTTTAAGTTTTGAGGGTAAATATGTGTTGTTTTATGAATTTATTTTGTATCGTATAACTTCTAGAAGAAAGTGACGGGGTAAAAGCTAGTGGTGAAGTTTATTAATAATGTAGCAACCAGCACAGAGGAAAAGTAGTTCGGGGGGAAAATGACTGTTCTTATCCGTTTAGAGCATTTATCAATTATTTACTTATGATTACATTTGCATATTTTTTTTTAATAATATTATTTTGCCCTTTTTCTCGTTTTGTTTTCTTTGTAAAAGGTAGATAGACAACTTCGACGCGCATTTTTCTACTGATAAATAAATTAAGTGATTATCTTCGTGTTTACAAGTAGCGAGCCAAGTGGAGACCGAACGATGTTGCTCCGTCAGACATAGCCGGGCGAATGGCTAGGCACTGGCTTTCGGCACCAAAGTCTGTGGGTTCGAGTCCACCTATTGGCTTGGATGTTTGTAGCCGTTCGGAATCGGCTTTAAGCAGTAGGTCCCGGTCTAATTAGACCTCGTGTAACAATAAATGACCGTAGCGCTCCAAACCAAACCGTCAGACTAAGGCCGTCTGCACACGGAGCGACTCAAAAGAAACTGATAACTGACTCCAATCACAAACCAGTCCGTGATGAGTCGCAACCTATGTAATTGAATGGAGCCACGCACACGGCGCAACTGGTTACAAACCCGTCTCATCACGGACTGGTTTGTGATTGGAGTCAGTTATCAGTTTCTTTTGAGTTGCTCCGTGTTGTATATATTTATATATATATATATATTTATAATAAACAACGGCCATTCACACGGCGCAACTGGTTACAAACCCGTCCGGACGGGTTTGTAACCAGTTGCGCCGTGTGCGTGGCTCTATTCAATTACATAGGTTGCGACTCATCACGGACTGGTTTGTGATTGGAGTCAGTTATCAGTTTCTTTTGAGTTGCTCCGTGTGCAGACGGCCTTAAAGGAAAGATGACGCTGAGACGGAAATAAACCAATCATAGGCGTTAAAAATTTCGTTGCTAATCGTTTGAATGTTTGTCATTGGTTAAATATATTTCAATACTTTAAATAGCTTCCGATACCGGACTCCTATGTGAACAAGCTCTTACTCGTCTATATATATAAAACAGTTCCGACTATATATGTAAAACTGACTGACTCACATATAACGCACAGACCAAAGGCTTATAGACGGCCATAGGCTTAATCCTTAAGCGGGCGCGTCCGTGTACAAAGTGCAACATTTCGTAATTTTGAATGGTTTGTTTTACATGTAAGGTTTCGATGTTCTAAGCAGTTTCTTTTTATAGCTACACGCTTTCTAATGCAGGTCTGATTTTTTTTTACCCATGTATTCCTTTCGATTCATTGTTAGTCGGGATTTAACCGTGGCAAACCAGCGATTATACTGGATTACAATACGATAAAAACAGGAATTGATGTAGTCGATCCAATGTGCAGCTCTTACACGGTATTCCGCATATCACGAAGATGGACAATCTAATTTTATTTTAGGTTTTAGGACATAATAGGAATCCATTCACAAGTTGTCCTCAGATCCAATAAACCGGACAGTTTTGAAATAAGGCGACTGTATCTGCATTCTTTGGTCTTTAATTATAATATATCTCAATTTTATCAACATTTATATCTTGTCATAAAACGCAGAATTATCATTTTCAATATGAAAAATAGAGTTTATTACAAAAGGAATGATCAAGGGTGAAAGAGACGTGGCACTTTGTGCCACGCGCGCCGATAATTGGCGCGCTGTTCCGATAATTGGCGCATTCGCTGAAAGGTTAAATATAATTATGAAAATTTTAGGTAGTCTCTTCTAACAAAACAACTGCGGGTTATTAACGTAGGATTACTTACCGTTGCTTACCTTTTATTTTTTTACAATAAAATTCCTACATACCAAGAGAAGGATGAGTGATAACGCTATGCAGAAAAGGTCGATGGTAAGAAAAATAAGTTACATATGTCAGAAAATCGGGGGGGGGGAGGGAATGTGTCGTGTAAATGTCAAGTCAATAAATGAGTTTCCCAGTGTACTCGGACAGCTGGACGTATAGGCGTGGTGTCGGGGGGGGGGGACGTGCCCCCAACTTAATTGAAATAAATTAAAAAGTTAATAGAAGTTCAGTTAAAATCGGAAAATTGTAGAAAACTCTTGTAGAAAATTGTAGAAAATTGTAGAAAAGAAAGTTGGTTCTTTCCCGCTTTTTCAAACTGTGAAATGAAGATTCAGATTATGCCTTTAGGCTTAACATAGTTTTTAAACAATGATATGATCCATAACGAAAATTCCATGCTGTATTATTTTTCATTTTATTTATTTATATTTAATTTTTCATTGTATAACTTTTGAATTCTACTCAAACATCAATTCCATTGTTATTCAATTTCAAAAAATCATAATATTTCATATTTTGAGGACGATCCAGCAGTCAATGCGCTGAGAAGGGCCCTAACTGAATTCAATTCATGCCCCCACCCCCGAAAAAAGCTTAAAGATGGCTAAAAGTATTAAAATAATCCATTGTCATCGTGTTCTGAGCTATTCTAAAAGTTTCAAATGTCTAGCTAGTCGGGAAGTTAGTTAAAAATCGATTGCAATCCTGAAATCTACGTGTAAGGAGTTTCAAATGGGAGTGTACGAGTTAAAATGCCGGGAGAATAGATCAATCAGAGAGATGAACAATTATTTTATCACCATGCAAATTTAGTTAAAAGTTTTTAAAAAGAATCAAAGTTCGATTCGACTGTCTCAAGCAATTCTGCCGACGTTCTATCTAAAATCAGTCTCTGCTTTACGAATCGGAACACAATCTGGCATAACTTCAGCAAAGATCATCCAAATCGTTCCTCCAGATTCGGTGATAGAGGTGTACAACTCTTGATCTTTGGCAAAGACTCCTAAGAAAAAACTCTAACGTTGCAAGGTCGGGAAATGAGGTACCCATAGTAAAGGCGTCGCCCAGTGGCTAAGTGGTTAAGGCATCAGCCTGCCACGCCAGGGGCGCGGGTTCGATTCCCGCATAAGACTTTGTTGTATTCTGGGGAACCGGTCAGTCTTCCGCCTGCAAAAGGAGGCCCCGTCTAGAAAGGGGAGCTGCAACTCATCGTCCATCGCCGGTGTCATCGTTTGTTAATAAATTCTTCTGTGATCGTGTGATTTATCTGTTTCTGTTTCCTTGTATTCATATGTACACCGGACTGGAGTGTAATGTCGTCATCCCCCCAGTGACATTAATTAGCCCCACACAAAATAATAATAAAAAAAAAACAGGCGCCTCTGCACCATATTTGCTCGTAAAACGGGTTTTAGTTGGCATGGTCACCTAGTGTTGCCACTTAGTAATAAAGTTTAGAGACCGAAAACATAGATGATTCTCTTCAAACTTTTGTACGTTTGCCGAGTCATTTTCTGCTACTCCCTCCCTGTATTTGTGCCGGGGTAAAAGGGCTTCCAGCCGAGTCACGCGCGTGGTTCGAACGGGCCGAGAGGGTAAATGTCGCTTCTTCCCCGACACCTGCATGTGTACGTTTACGTAACTTTAGCACCGAAAGCTTCGGACGAGAGTGAAACCTCTGTAACCACTGGAATCTTTTAGCTCGTACTGGTCGCTCCCATTTTGTCAGATGATGGTTACTGAAAGATTTTGAACTGCTCCTCAGTTTGGGCTGCAGAACATAAGCACAGATTTCAAGAAACTTTTATATTTATTTTAAACTTATTGTGATTTATGTTCATAATTTATTACATCTCGTATGTGGGGATGTTTCTAAAATATTCCTTATATTTTCACCACTTGGGTGGAACTTGAATAGAAAGTTTTGCAACTCACCTGCACATTTCGATGGGCACCCTTTGCTTGATGTGATCTGTCTGCACGATGATGTTCCATTTCCCCGAAGAGTCCCTGGCGGTTTCTGGCCTCAGAAACCCGGTCTCGGCGTCGCACAGCGACCCCTGGTGGAAATAGGCTGCCCAAGACCACGCGTCGTGGCTGCTGCGCTCTTTAGCTGAACGGCGACTGCTGCATAAAAATAAAAGAAATACAATGCTTACCTTGTTGCCGTTGTTAAATTATATTGCCGTAGTAGATTGGTAAATTGTATACGTATGAAATTATTTTCGAAAAATTTCCAAAATATTTTTCAAATTCAAGATATATTTGTATGACAGCTGCTTCCTTACCTGTTGTCCAGTTCAGTCTTGAAGTCCGAAGTGTCCGAAAGTTTTTCGAAGCTGTGAGGCACTTCGACGTGCATCCGTTCGATCACCTCATGGCACGAGGATATCACCTGGTTCACGTACTTCCTGCGAAAAAAAGAAGGCAGGAATAAATTCATTAGCTCTTATACAAAAACTAGCTGAAAACCAGGACTTCGCTACGGAGTACATTCAAATTAAATACAACGGTCAATGTATGCAATTAATGCCTATATATATATATATATATATATATATAATAACTATAACAATCAATGTATGCAGTTGATGCCAAAAAAGAAAAAGAAAAGTATATTTATAAAAAAAATCGTAACGGATATTTTTATAGACAAAATAATGTACAAGAAATATTCAAATTAAATCTAATAGAACATACTAAAGGATATAGTACAGTTAATATAGTACAGTTTGAGGAACATTTCTTTTACTGTATTTTAATATTTATTTGGGATAATGTGCAATCGTCTGCCGCATTAGCAAGGAAAAAACAATTTTTTTTGTCTATTTCGTTGTCATGCACGTGACGCAAAATTAGTTTAAAGTATCACAAAAAGAAAAGAAACTACGTGATCGGCATTTAATCAATTAAATTCTAAAAATTTATCTTTATAAATTCACCAAAAATCAGGAAATGGAGGTAAAGATTCGAAAAAGATTTCATTTTAAAGCAATTTTTATGATCTTTCTCGTGATATAAATTTTCATAACCCTCGGATTATTATTTAAATGCAAACTTTAAAGAATGTTATAAAAAAGCTTAAAATTTTAATTTTAAAAAATCTAAGAAGATTTTGTTAAAAATCTCTCTTAGTGCAACCCTACACTGTAAGAAGAATCGCCATGCAAAATTTCAGCCCTTTAGGTCCAGAGCTTTGGTCTGTGCGTTATATGTCAGTCAATCAGTCAGTCAGTCAGTTACGGAACTGCAGTGGCGCATCCAGGATTTTTTCTTGGGGGAGGGGGGGCGAGATGAACGGATAAAATATTTATAATGCATGGGGGGGGCGAGATGAACGGATAAAAATATTTATAATTCAAAATCAATATTCATAATGCAATTTCTATTTCTTTGGGGGAGGGGCAGGGCCCCTTGCCCCTCCCCCTGGGTGCGCCACTACGAAACTGTTTTATATAGACTATTGCGAAAACTTAAAGGATTTTTACAGTTTTCTTAGTTATGACGATTTAGTTCTGAATCTGTATGTGTTAATTTACCACTCTAACGATTTCCGCGCAAAACGGTTTAACGAATTTCAGAGAACGAATGTTTGATCGACAAACATTCGCCATTTCTCTATCGTTTCTCAGTGGCTCTAATGTTTGCTGTGAGTATCAAGGGGCGAAAATGAACCAATGAGCACATATCGCTCACTCCTTTCAGCAACGTCATATCTCAAAAATCGGTGATTTTTAGTTATACCTGTTTTCAGAATGCCCTGAAAGAGTAGTATATCCCTGCAAGATCGCCATATCTCACCGCTCAATATTTAGCCGCTAGAGAGCAGAGTTGATATTTATTTTTAATGCATTTTATTCTACTTTCAAACTTTCAAACCACTCTCCCAAAATATCACTTTTTTTAAAAAATTTATTTATTATAAAGAAGAAATGACGTTGTTGAAAGGAGTGAGCGATATATTTGTGAAGAGGGTGAATTAGTTTTTCATACGGGTCCATAATAATGCAGCAAAATGCGTCTGGCGAGCTCGAAAGTCTTACCGCATTACATGTACAGTCTTTATGCGCATGCGCAGATCACCTAACTATATTTTCGTGGCATGTTATTTTCTATTCAAGATAAACAGAATAAAATAAACGTCAAACCTACACAATTTTGTGAAGTAGAATAATCTTGTTTTATGTTGACTGTGGGAAATCGCGTTCATTGAGAATTTCTCTAGACTATGCATGATTACACTCGAGTAAAAATGCTATTTCTCATATGACTACCAATAGTGAAATATCTTACTTTGTGCGAGACATATCTTCAGTATATGTAACCGAATATTCTATTTCAGTAAAATCTGCATTCTTTAAGTGATTGTTTCGATTTTGTAATCACTGTTCATAGCTTATATTTTTCATATGATTTTTATGATAAAACGCACTTATCTGCATCCGTTGATAACTGGCGCCTACTAAAGAGGTTTATGATATGAACTATTTTCACTGCCACAATTGGCATTTCGATATCATTTGGCGATTCTTTAAACTAAGCATAAGGGCCGTCTGCACACGGAGCAACTCAAAAGAACTGATAACTGACTCCAATCACAAACCAGACTGGTTGTAACCAGTTGCGCCGTGTGCGTGGCTCCATTCAATTACATAGGTTACGACTCATCACGGATTGGTTTGTGATTGGAGTCAGTTATCAGTTTCTTTTGAGTTGCTCCGTGTGCAGACGGCCTTACTTCTGGAAGAAAACGCGTGTTACATCGCTAGGTTAGGCGACCTTCTACAGTTTAGAACAGGGGTGGGCATTAAGTCGACCGCGATCGACCGGTGGACCAACAAGACATTTTGGGGTGACCGCCTTTACTAAGACCTAAGACGCGCATACTAAAAGAAACATATTATGGAACACCAACCCCCAGCTAGACTGGAGAATCGGCTTTTCACAATCGATGCGGACTGTGTTTACTTAAGCAAATGATTCGATGAATGTGTAGACGATAATAAATATTGTAGACTTTTTATTTAGCTCACCACACCTACGCCACTGGGTGGACGCAACACCTTGAAAAATTAGAAGTAGCCCGTACCCAGGAAAAGTCTGCCCTTCCCTGGTTTAGAGGAATATTCATTTTGCTCCTGGTCTGAGGCTACGGGGTGTTTAATAAACATCTCTTTTGCGGTGGAAGAAAGGCAAGGGAAGCACAATAAGTCTCTTTTGCGGTCAAGTTAGAGGCATAGAAATTATGGAAACGTTAGGTCTCTCAATAAGAACAATAAGTTGTCTGTTTTAATCGTTGAACCTTGTTTAATTTTGTAAGAACAACCATTTATTTTTCAGATCATCGTAAGCAAAGGTGATTGGAGGGGGCAGGAAGAAGTCCCCGAAAGAATAAGTACCCGAAATTCGGGTTTTTTATTATTACTTTAGTATTAATAAAAAATCTGTTGATTTCCCCTTCCCTCCAGAAAGTTTGTTTTGGCTACGTCACTCGGTTGACAGCAAAAAGACACTTTGTCCACAGCATTAAGACTATAGCTAAAATTTTATTCTGATTATGTGAAACCTCTAAAAGGTTACTGTATAATTATCTTACTCCTAACCTCATTAAACTATGTGGTGTGAAATATCTTTTTGGTATCGACTTCTCCAACTAATGCACCCAGTGCCTCTAAATAGCTGTGGTCTATTCAGCCCTATCATAGCAAAATACACCGGAGCAACCCTCAACCAATGAACCATCCAAATTCCTCTGATAGTTTATTTGAAATATGCGGGTATGTTTACCTGGATATTTGTCCCCCAGTTCACACCATCCAAGGTCTTGGCTACCTTCGCAGTTGAGGGTCCAGCATCTTCTGGCGGCCAGCTTATTCTCCTCGGACACTGCTAATGGATGCAGCCTCCGCAATTCCTTGTGCTGGAGCTCCAGTATCGAGTCAGGCCGGCTAACCACTCGAGACACGACACTGAAAGCAAATAAAAAAGCTCATAATCGGCAAATCGCCCAGTACACAATAGCTACTCAGTTAAAATATCTGCCATTGTGAACGGGCATAAGATCTTTCTCCATCATCGGGAAATATGACAGCGAGCAACACAATGGAGATAGTCAACTTATTTTTACGTAATATCCACCAATACAAGAAGTTGTGCATGCAGAAATTTGATTAACATTTAAGCTTTTTGCATTCTACGTTACATTAATTTTTACCATTCAAGATTTACTTAGAAAAAAAATGACTATTTTCGCTATAAACTCTCTATGTCGCACTTACATAGCATGCAGAAATTTGATGAACATGGCAGGAATTTAATTTTCTTGAGTTCTATGATAAACTAACTTTTGACATGAAGATTTTAGTTCTTACTTGTAGACGCTCATGCTTGTTGGATTAACATAATTTTTCGTCCACAGTTGATTCTACCACAACAATTCTGCGACAAATGTTATTGTTTATTTATTTTACAAATGCCGGCCATTTGGCTACTAAGCCATTTACAACCACGGGCTCTCCAGTATTTTAAAACAAGGAATTAAAATTTAAAAGTACAGGGCACCCGTCAAGATGTAAAATTGCTGTCATAGGTTGACCCCGAATAGCAGAAGACGCAAGTCGGGCGAATCAGCCAGATCAATCCGGAAAATTGTCTGTTTCTGCTATGAAGGTGTCGTACTCGCAAACAGTTGGCGAAACGCCAGTAATTCGGGCTGTTTTAGTCTCATAGATTAAAACTTCAGATTCGGCTAGTAAGCACCTCGGTAGCTTTGAACTATATCATCTTAGCATGCTAGCATCTTATACGTCTGTTTACATAGAGTTATGAACAGTGGCTCGGTTCCAAGCTAAAACTTACCTCTCGCTGGAACTCGTGCTGAAGGACAAGCTGTCGTTCTTGAAGTTGAGCAGTCGTGAGAAGCTGGCCTGTCGAGGTCTTGCTTTCACCTCGTTGTGGGTTATGGTGACAAACGGTGGAACTGTTATGGCGTTTGGGCTGATGGAACTTTCGCCGAAGACTGGACGCTAGCGGACACCTTCAGGAGGTTCGGTTCGTGCCGTCAGGGAACCAGGGGAGGCAGTCAGAATGGGAGGCTCCACGTCTTTGATGACCGTGCTGGAGAGGCTGGACTTCCTAAAAGAGAGTCACTTTGTTATTTTGTAGTGGATTTCAGGAGCTGTCATTGACGATTAAGCGGCCTTCTTTATTTCAAGAATATTTCTCTAAGAAACAAATTACCTTGATCCTGGCTCGACTCCTTGATGATGGGAACGAATCCCGTTTGAAGCTCGATGGGCTGAGACTTGGGCAGACTGACCCTTGGAGTTTCTGTTATCTTCGGCTTGCTAGAGACCGGCTTGCGTTCCTCCACGTTCGAAGCAGAAGCGAAAGGCTCGTGTCTGTACTTGGGAGTTCTCGGCCTGGACCTGCTGTTGACCGCGGCCCTGGCATTGGCCAAGCGGGTGCAGCTGAGTTTTGTAATCCTTTTCTAGCCGGGACAAGTCGCTTGCGGCGGTGTGGCCCAGCCCATCTGTGTAGATTGGGATGTTGGACGTTTCCGAAGCAACGGAACTGAAAAAGGAGGAAAGTAGTATGCAGGATAAATGCTTTTAAACGAATTTTTGGGCGTGCATTTGGGCGTTTTATTACTGTTTTGCTCATGACTTAATCGCTTTTTCGGAAAAATCGATCCCTGGGGTTGTAAAGGATAATCCTGAGAACTTAACCAAGTAAGTACACATTAAAGAATATTAAAAATTAAAACTGAAGAAATTTTGAAAATATTTTTTAAACATTTTTTTCAGTTTCCTTCTAAAATATTATATATTTTTCTTCTTTGAAAATAATTTTATCTAGTGATATCATTTTGTGATACTCACAGCAGTAAAACGAAGCAACTTTTTCTTATCAAAGAGTGCCGATTCCTGTAGTTTAGTGGGCAGTATTTGATATGTTGTATACGCTATAAGATCAGGTAGTTATTCCGGGATACACAAGAGAGGTAGAAGATAGATAATTACAATCTTGAAGGGATGTATCACCTTTTTTTTCATTTCAATGCACTTAACCCAAAGATATTCCTCCGCAACTCTGCGAGATTCGATGACTACTTAATTATGGGAGCACCCAGTAGACTAACCAATGTAGCATGTGTAAAAAATAGATAAGAGTTAGGGCCTTTTCATATAGAATCCGTCAACGTCATCGTTAAAGATTCCGTTGGCGCTGATTGGTTAAATGGGTCAATGATTGGCATATGATTCCTTAAAATTTTAACGCTGACGAATTCTATGTGAACAGGGCCTTACAGTCTTAAGATAAACTTTTTTAAATTTAAAACAAAGTATCTTCATTTTTAATCGATCTGTTACTTTGCGAAAAATTTGACTTCCTGCCAAAATATGTTGTTTTTTCCAATCCCCTTGGTGTAGGAAAGCTAACAAAGTCCAAAGGACCTTGGTCCTTGGCGAAGGGTAGTAAGCATCTTCACTTTAAGGCGAAGGTACCACTAAGCTAAAGACTGACTTGACCTCGAAGAACATCGGTCCCGTAATTTTGAACCGAGTCAAGTGACGAGACTGGAGCACTTGACCCCGCACCTCCAGAGGTATTTTGAGAACTTGTAAGACATTGAAGCTACGACGATTTTTACTGTGAACCAGCCGCCATTAGGGTACACGTCGGTTGTGTACGCACGTTTTTTTGTCTGCGACGGGCTTCGAACCAGGCGACGTTCAGATCACTGGCTCGCTGCCCTTGCCAAGTTATTGAATGTTTAATCTTCCATAGATCTCTCTACGTGAGAATATTTAAGCGTTCGTTGGAAAAAAAAATTCGCTAAAATCCAACTAACTAGTAAGTTAATAAACAGGAAAACCAACGTAAATAAAGCACAAATAGCAATAAGATGCAATTTTTTTGCATACGGCCATTTAGAAGCTACAATGAGCTTCTTCATCAGTGCATTCTAAATGGCCGTATGCAAAAAAAATTGCATCTTATTGCTATTTGTGCTTTATTTACGTTGGTTTTCCTGCTTATTCCTCGAGCACAAAGGTCGTATCTTTTCTTTTCACAACTAGTAAGTTCTCTCTCACAAGGATCTTATGATTAACCCCAGATAGTAGTTGTTATACGAACCGCGAACACTGAGTAGCATAGTCCGTTCAGGGGAAGATCGTTTTCCGGGTACCACCCGCCCTCAGTAACTCATTTTCTGTTCAACAAGAAAGATTCATCGAGCCGCCATTACCTTGAAAATTTGGAGTGAGCTGCACTCCCCCTGGAGGATTGAAGGAATATCCGGAAAAGGCCCCGAATAGGTCATCCTCTGGAGGAGAGAAGAAGGCGGTCTCGTGGCTGAAGAAAGGGTCGAAGTTCAAAGGCTCGCTGATGGTAGTTGATGGGACGAGCAGCAAGCAGACAAGAAGCAGCGGCCAACAGGAGATCATGGCCACCTGCAAAGCAGAGAGAGAGAGAATGGTCTTTAAAGAGAGAGAGAATGGTCTTTAAAGAGAGAGAGAATGGTCTTTAAAGAGAGAGAGAATGGTCTTGTTATACCAGCCGTAACACGTTGTGTCACCCATGTACCACCCACAAGTTATGAAAGATTCGCGGTCATTTCGACATTTTCCCGAAACGAAGGACTACTTTGAGATGTTACGACCCCTGCATTTCAATGCAGTCGTCTCACTCATTATTCAAGAATCGCAATCAATCTTCCCCCATTAGTTTAAGAAGCGAATTAATCGTGGTTCATCCAAGGACGCTTTTTATGACAGCACTAGCTGAAGACCCGTCCTTTGCTACGGAGTATATTCAAATTAAATACAACAGTGAATGAATGCAATTAATGCCTATATTATATATAGGATATATATATATATATAGATAAATATATATATATATATATATATAATATATATATATATATATATATATATATATATATATATATATATATATATATATATTAATATATATAGATATATATATAATAGTATATATATATATATATATATATATATAATTTAATATATATATATATAGTATTATATATATAATATCTATATATATATATACATTATATCTATATATATATATATTATATATATATATGATATATATATATATATATATATATATATATATATATATATATATATTATATATATATATATATATATATATATATATATATATATATATATATATATATATATTATATATTTATATTATATATATATTTATATTTATAATAAATACAACGATCAATGTTTACAATTGGTGTAAAAAAAATATATATATTATATTTATAGAAAGATCGTAACGGATATTTTATAGACAAAATAATGTAGAAGAAAATATTCAATTAAATCTAATAGAACATGTTAAAGAATATAGTACAGTTAATAAAGTACAGTTTGAGGAACATTTCTTTTACTGTATTTTAAT
>OU015499.1:107823201-107970701 GCA_907164885.2 Dolomedes plantarius
CAAGAGCATTTCAGTACGGCAAACATCCTTTCAAGCAGCGAATGATGATACCGGCCCTGTCTTACTGGCTTCACGACGTGTCTCCATACTTCTTCTGCTGCAAATGGGCCGACGGGGAGGATAACGCCGAGACGTGTGACATGTACAAGTACTGGAGGACCTCACAGGACTGTTCCCTCTACCAGCCCCCCATGGTGGCCTCCGCTTTTGGGGACCCCCACTTCCTGACATTCGACCGGGTTAATTACACTTTCAACGGTAAAGGAGAGTTCGTGCTCACTCGGGTCAACCACAGGATGCATAAGCTCGACGTGCAAGGGAGGTTCGAACAGCCCGACCCAAGATACCACACAAATCCCCCGATCAACGGCACTCGGCTGATGGCCATAGCAGCCAAGGATAACGTATCTTCCATCGTAGAGTTCAGGGTGCGGCCTGCCCCCGCACGTTGGCAGTACCACATGTATATACTGGTCGACAACGAGTACGTTTACTTCTGGGATAACAGCCTCAGGGTTCAGTTTTTCAAAGGAGTGACCCTTTTCCAACCTGCGAACGTTTACAACATGTCCCACATCGTGGCCATGTTCGACTCGGGAGCCGGCGTGGAGGTGATGGTGGAAAACGGGCACATGGGCGTGCACGTTTACTTACCGTTGTCGTTCATAAACAAAACGAGAGGGCTACTCGGAAACTGGTCCCGGATACCGGAAGACGACTTCACGGACCCTGATGGCGAGGTGTACATCATGCCGGGAGCGAGGACCATAGACATCCACCACAGGTTCGGCATGAAGTACAGAGTTTCGGAAGAGAGCGACGAGAAAGTGGGCAGATCTCTCTTCTACCACGACGCGGTGCCATTCACCCAGTACGACAACATGTCCTTCGTCCCGGAATACGAGACGCCCCCGCCTTACCCCAAGAACTTCTCCGTCAGCCAGCTGGAGGTGGAGTCCACGTGCGCCACCTCGACCGCCTGCAAGTTCGACTTCATAGTGACCGGAGACAAAGACCTGGCCATCGCGACCAGGAACCACGAGAACTACGCCCAGAAGATCGCCTCCGACGTCCGCATGGAGATCGTGCGCTGCCCCGAGCTCATCAAGCCCCGGAACGGCAGGAAGAGCGAGATCCGGTACTTCGTGGGGACGACCGTCAGGTTCACCTGCGACGACGGATACCGCCTGGTCGGGTACGAAAACAGGCGGTGCCGGGAGACGGGGCTCTGGAGCTGGGGCGTCGACCCCCAGTGCATCAGCGAGTCGGACTACACCAAGAAAGTGATCGGGATAGCCCTCGGTATCGTTTTGCCGATACTGATCCTCGGCATACTGCTGTGCCTCTTCCTCATACAGAAGATGAGGCACCAGAAGCACCACTTGACCGGCGAGAGGGGTCACGTGGTGAGCCCCTTCCACGAAATACCGTCCAACGGAAAAAAACGGAGCTGGCAACGGCAGCAGTAAAGTTTCAGACTTCTAAAAAAAACTAAAAAAAAAAACTAGTTATTTTTCCTATTTACAATTCCATGCTAGGATAATTATAGAAACTTTAAAGTATTCTATTCGATGCATACTTTGGTTTCGAGTTACTGTGTTTCACTCATACATTTTATATTTTCTTGGTCCTTTATACGAAAAAAAAACCCAACTGGAAGCACAAAGTAAGACTGCATTTTGAAAATAAAACTGAAAAAGGAACCTTATCATGTTAAAGTGAGTTTTATAACGTTCAACAGAAAAAAAATCCTTTCTTTTATTTAACTTAAAAGACTGAATGAATAATCAATGTACATGAGCAAATTTATGTGTGTGTGTTTATATATATTTATATATATATATATATATATATATATATATATATATATATATATATATATATATATATATATATATATATATATATATATATATATATATTATTCTATAATGTATTTATGATTTAAAATTGGTCTAGAATCTTTGATTATAGAAAGTAATATTTAATGAATTTATATGAAATACTATATATTTTAAATTTTAAATGCATTGCCTTAATTAAAGGCCAAGTTAAAACAGTAAAATGCAAAACTTCAGCATATATTCATTTCAGTCGAGATCAAAGATATGCTTAACATGACGAGTCAAGTAAAAAAAAAAAATTTCTGTTGCTCTGTAGTATTTTATATTTATGTTTGTTTGTTTAACGATATCAGATCTTTTAAAGTCAGAAAATTGGTTTTAAATACTCAGTAAAGTGCTTTTTAATTTTTTAAAAATTAAACTAACCTTGTTGATTCTAAGTAATACTGACCTTGGTTTAATGTCATGTAAAAATATTAAATAGATAATTTGAGCATTTATTCATCTAATTTATTCATCTAACTAGAATGAAATTTGTTAAAAATTTTTGATTCAAGTGTAGAAAAAAATTCCATCGTTCTTTTAAAGTGTCGTATCCTTTTTATTCAATCTAATTAAAAATCTTTAAAATTTTCTTATTTGATTGTATGCTGACAGTGCTAATGATATTTTTGTTTCACTAAATTAAATTTTTCCTGGATTTTCTACAAAATTAACTTAGAGAGAATTATACCTTTCTTTTATACATCCAGGAAGATTCTAAAATTAAGGCAATAATCACTTTGCCCTTTGATTTACTTATTGGTTAAAGAATTTTAAATGAGAATAATCAATCTTAGATGTTTATACTGAAGTAATGCGTTTGGTATATTTTACAATAGTACATTGTACATACTTGACTTTTAAATTTTAAATACTTTGCTTATAATTTTTAAATTTCCATTTATGAAATTTTCAGTAAAATGTGACATGGCTTTTGCTGTGACCCACTGCTGATATAAAAATATTTTGATAGGACTAAAATAAAAAAAAACACATTTTTCCAGCTTTCCAAAGCATATGTGTCAATATTTTTTTTTAAATATAAAAAATGCTCTATAAGTACTACTTTAGCATGGTAGACACATAAAAATTAAGTACATTTTGTGTGCAAGCATCATCATATTTTCATCACAAATTGAATTGTATGTTTTTAAATAATTCATGCTCCCCAAAGGAAATGTTTTTTCAATTTTTTTTTCTCTTTGATAAAAATAAACATCGTGTTTTTGTATAATGTCTCCAGTGTGTGATAATTGTTTCATTGTTATAATTTCTTGTACAATATTCAACACCCCAACGGGAAAAATCCTGTAATTCTAATCTATATATATCTAACAGTTCCGTAACTGACTGACAGACTGACAGATGACGCACAGACCAAACAGCTGGACCTAAGGGGCTGAAATTTTGCATGGCGATTCTTTTCATACTATAGGGGGGCACTAAGAAAGATTTTTGAAAAATTCTTCTTAGATTTTTTAAAATTAATTATTTTAGCTGTTCTTGTAACATTCTATAAAGTTTGTATTTAAAATAATAATTTGAGGGTTATAAAATTTATATCACGAGAAACATCATAAAAATTCCTTTAAAATAAAACAAATTTCGAATATTTATCTCCATTTTCTGATTTTTGGTGAAGTTTTAAAGATTAATTTTTAGAATTTAATTTATTAAATGCTGATCAAGTGGTTTCTTTTCTTTTTGTGATACTTTAAACGAATTTTGCGTCACGTGCATAACAACGGAATAAATTAACAAAAAAAATTGTTTTTCTTTCTAATGCGGCAGACGATTGGACATTATCCAAAAAAATATTAATATACAGTAAAAGAAATGTTCCTCAAACTGTACTATATTCTTCAGTATGTTCTATTACAGTGATTCTCAACCACTGTGCCGCGGCACTTTAGTGTGGCGCGAGATTCTTGAAGTGTGAAGTGTGCCGCCACTCCGAATACCCACACATAAGCGACATCAGACAAGTAGTTCAATCAGTCCTACCTTCCTAGCGGGGACTGGCTGAACCAACGCGCATGACTATTACAGTTCTGGAATGGTAACTGGCAGAATTCGACTATCCTGGTAGCATTCGACTACTGGTAGCATTCGACTACAGTTCTAGACTTTTAATTCACAAAATAATGCTTCCCGGCCGTGAGACCATAAGCGCGTAAACTGAAGACCGGCCGAAATTATCCACACACACAAAAAAAAAAATACAGTAAAAGATATGTTCCTCAAACTGTACTATATTCTTTAGTATGTTCTATTAGATTTAATTTGAATATTTTCTTCTACATTATTTTATCTATAAAATTATCCTTTACGATTTTCTTATAAATATATATATATATATATATATATATATATATATAATATATATATATATATATATATATATATATATATATATATATATATTTATAAGAAAATCGTAAAGGATAATTTTATAGATAAAATAATGTAGAAGAAAATATTCAAATTAAATATAAATATTCATATTATAACTAAACTAAATATTCATATTATAACAAAACTAAATATTCATATTATATATATATATATATATATATATTAAACAAACTGTACTATATTCTTTAGTATGTTCTATTAGATTTAATTTGAATATTTTCTTCTACATTATTTTATCTATAAAATTATCCTTTACGATTTTCTTATAAATATATATATATATATATATATAAGAAAATCGTAAAGGATAATTTTATAGATAAAATAATGTAGAAGAAAATATTCAAATTAAATATAAATATTCATATTATAACTAAACTAAATATTCATATTATAACAAAACTAAATATTCATATTATATATATATATATATATATATATATATATATATATATATATATATATATATATATATATATATATATATATTAAACAAACTGTACTATATTCTTTAGTATGTTCTATTAGATTTAATTTGAATATTTTCTTCTACATATTTTGTCTATAAAAATATCCGTTACCATTTTTGTATTTAATATTTTTGTTATTTTGGCATTAATTGCATATATTGACCATTGTATTTATTATAAGTATATATATATATATATTTTTTTTTTGGGGGGGGGGAATTAATTGCATACATTGACCGTTGTATTTAATTTGAATGTACTCCGTAGCGAAGCACAGGTATTCAGCTAGTTGTTATTTATTTTATGACATAATTTATAAATATTTATGCAGAACCTCTTCATATATTTTGAAACTAAGCTTTTGCAGGGTGTAATGTACTGTTATGGGTACTTGGGGATAAGAAATTTAAAATAATTTATCATTATTTATGGCATTTGACATGACAAGGGCTATAAACTATGTATTATTGCATAACACATTTCATACATTTTTATATACAATAATGTCACAGACTTTTGGGTGTCCAGGACACATTTTAAGATTTTTTTTATTTATTGAGTTAAAACTTTTTTTTGTGATAGTTCACCATATAATTTGTAAACAAAATCACATCGTAAAACTTCTCATAAAGTTTTTAAAAATTTTTAAATTTAAATTTTTTTTAAAAAGTGGGGTATTTTAAAATCATTATAACTCAAAATATTATTTGTCGAATTAAAAATTTTTTTCATTTAATTAAACAGACATTTATAAATTTTAATTTTAATTCAGTGTGCTTTGAAATATTAATTTTTTTTAAAAATTATGTAACTTATTCTTAAAAAATCATATTTTCAAAAGTAAATATTTTTTAAAATTTGCTATCTCAAAATTAAAGTGAAATAATTGAAAAAGATAATTTCCATGTTTGAACCATTTATCTTTAACGTTCTTGACTTGTAACAATTTAAAGACGAGAAATGGTGATAAAAAACTATCATGCAGAAAAACGCATTTACAGGTTTAAATAAAGATTGGCTGCTATTAGAATGTTAGAAAAAATTAATTCCCTATGTTCTAATTAAGACAAAAACATGATTTAAACGTCACTTTAAGCGGAAAAGAACATAGAATTTTTTAATGCATAAATTTTTTTTTGAAAATTTTAAAAATTTTGTGTCCTCAACCCCCTTAAAATTAAAATGTCAGAAAAATGAAAGCAATTTTTTAATAGATGGTCATTGATTAATATTCAAAACAACTATAATTGGTAAAATTATGGATCTGGTAAAGTGTTAAAAAACTTTTCTGTATGGTTTTCTCATACAAAATCTAGATATATAAAACAGTTCCGTCACTGACTGACATGTAACGCACAGACCAAACCACTGGATCTAAAGGGCTGAAATTCTTTTTTCAGATATATTCAGATATCAGAAAGAAATATTTTTGGAAAAATTCATCTTACATTTTTTTCAAATTAAATTTTTAAGCTGTTTTTGTAACATTCTTTAAAGTTTGCATTTAAAATAATAATCTGAGGGTTCTAAAATTTATATCACGAGAAAGATCATAAAAATTCCTTTAAAATGAAATCTTTTTCGAATCTTTACCTCCATTTTCTGATTTTTGGTGAGTTTTTAAAGATTAATTTTTAGAATTTAATTTATTAAATGCTGATCACGTGGTTTCTTTTCGTTTTGGGATACTTTAAACTAATTTTGAGTCACGTGCATAACAACGAAATAGACAAAAAAAATTTTTTTTCTTGCTAATGCGGCAGACGATTAGACATTATCCAAACAAAATATTAAAATGCAGTAAAAGTTATGTTTCTTAAACTGTACTATATTAACTGTATTAAATTATTTAGTATGTTCTATTAGATTCAACGAAATAGACAAATTTTTTTTTTTTTTTTCGCTAATGCGGCAGACGATTAGACATTATCCAAAAAATATTAAAATACAGTAAAAGTTACGTTCCTTAAACTGCACTATATTAACTGTACTAAATTCTTCAGTATGTTCTATTAGATTAAATTTGAATGTTTTCTTCTACATTATTTTGCCTATAAAAATATCCCTTGCGATTTTTTTATAAATATATATATATATATATATATATATATATATTTCTTTACATCAATTGCATACATTGATCGTTGTATTTATTATATATATATATATATATATATATATATATATATATATATATATATATATATATATATATATATATATATATACATACATATATATATATATACATACATATATATATATATATACATATATATATATATATATATATATATATATATATATATATATATACATACATATATATATATTGATTGGCATTAATTGCATACACTGACCGTTGTATTTAATTTCAATGTACTCCGTAACGAAGTACGGGTATTCAGCTAGTAATTTCATATATCTCAAAACTAAAATTTCACAGATTTCAATGCTACTAAGTTAGGGATATGTTTATCCTTTTTTGAACTATCAATAATTTTTATGAAATGATTGACATTATATATAATATTTTATTCTATAATATATATTATATAATTTTTTTGTATAAATTAACTTCTTATATTTGTAGACTAAAGTTAAAAAACCAGTTTATTATGGGTGTTTTCATTGATTAAAATTTCAAAATAAATTATTGAACTGATGGACTAGACAGAGATAAAAACAATAGATTATATTTCAAGACAAAGATCTCAAAATTCAGCTTTCACAGAGTATAATGCTGCATTATTTCGGATGTTTAGTTATTCAAGTTGTAAAACAATTATCATTTTTTATTTCTTGTATTTTTATGAAATAGGGGATCAGATAAAGGTATAAAAGTTATGTTATAGGTCATAACAGATTTGTCGCATTTTATAAAAAAATAACTTCATGTATCTAAGGGGAGTCATCACATTTGCACAAGTTGAAAATACAAGGTGCGCCCATAAAGTAACCGGGCAATTTTTTATAAATAAGAAAAATATTACTCACCTTCAAATAAATTTATCTCCTTCAAAATAATCACTAAAGGAGTCTATACAATTTTTCCGGCGTTTCTTCAAGTCATCGAAACACTATTTACAGGCGTTGGAAATCACCGTTCGCAAAATTCGCGTAACATTTGATTTAATATCCGAGACTTTTTCAAATCTCTGTCCTTTCATGGATTTTGCATTTTTTGATTACAAAGGACTTATTCACCGCGAATTTGTTCCTTAAAATCAAACAATTAATCAGTATTTTTACAAGGAGGGGCTTTTTCGATTACGAAACAGGATAAAGCAAGTTAGGAAGGAACTGTTTGATTCTGGGAAATTGTTTCTTTTACACGATAATGCTAGGCCCCATACAGCAATTTCTGTACAACAATATCTTGCTAAGCATTCAATTACAGTGATAAATCACCCACCATATTCTCCCGACTTATCGCCAGCTGATTTTTTCCTTTTTCCGAAGCTTAAGATGGCCATGAAAGGACAGAGATTTGAAAACGTCTCGGATATTAAATCAAATGTTACGCGTATTTTGCGAACGGTGATTTCCAACGCCTGTAAACAGTGTTTCGATGACTTGAAGAAACGTCGGAAAAAATTGTATAGACTCCTTTAGCGATTATTTTGAAGGAGATAAATTTATTTGAAGGTGAGTAATATATTTCTTATTTATTAAAAAATAGTCATGGTTACTTTATGGGCGCACCTTGTACAGAATTTTTGCCGTTTCTCCGAACTTTTCTTTTTGTAAAAAGAAAAACAATTATTATTATTATTTATTTTTTGTATTTTTATGAATTAAGGGACCAGATAAAGTATAAAATTATGTTATAAATCATAACAAATTTCTCGCATTTTATAAAAAATTCATGTATCTAAGTAGAGTCATCACATTTACACAAGTTGAAAATACAGAATTTTTGCTGTTTGTTCGAACTCTATAATTTTTTTTTTGTAATTGTCCATTATATATGAAATTTTCAGGATTACTTTTCTAAACTTTATAGATTATGGTCCCTGAATTAATTTTATCACAAGTAAATAATAATTTTATTTATGAAGTAAGTAGTGAGTGTGTTTTCTGAAAATTTCAAATTTATACTGATACACTGCGCGCAGACTTACAACAATGCTAATTAAGTTTTAATAATAACTTTTGCATTTTTGTGATGTTAAAACATTACGTATATTTTTACACCTATTTCAATTTGAAAACACCAAAAAAATATTTACTCCAGGACAATCAGACTTAAAAAAACTGAAAAAGCCCTTTAAAAGTCAAATGCTTTAAATTCATAGTAAAATAATTTTTTCTTAAGAAAAACTTAGACGCATATTTTTGGTAGCATCATTATACATCTATCCTGAAAATATGAAAGCAATATCTGCAGAAGTTTCCTTTGTACATTGCGCGCAAGCATGAAAATGATAATTACGAGAAAAAGGCTTTTAAAGTTCCCACACTGGTAATGTAACTACTTCTTTGATGTCATAGTTTCTAATGTTCTAATTAAAATATTTTAACGCGGTTTGTTTTAAATGATTCAGAAATGTTCAATTATTCTAAAAATGCAAAGAAGTAAAATTCGATTGTTTGAAGATTCAAAGGTGATGGCTCCCCTTAAAAAGGGAATCATCTCAGATTTCACCGCCATATTTCAATGAGTGTACAACGACTACAATAATAATAATAAGTTTTAATAGCTTTAAGGGTGCTTGATTAACAGGGACATAAATCGCAAGAAATCTCTATGATTCTCACGCTTGTTGAACTACTATAAAATTAATTATTGTTCATAACCAATAAATAAGACATTTTATTGGATTTTCAACTGATTTAAATCAGTAAAAAAAACCAGCATCGACTGAAAAATTTAAGTTAAAATACTGAAAAAATATCTCTTTAGGAAGCTAGGGGTAAGGAGAGCAGGGTTCAATTCCCGGTGCAGGCAGACGACAGTTGTTATTACCTTTCACACAAGCACATTCACAGTGAAGGCTTTTTCCGCACCACTCCTATATGAAAAACTGTAAAAGTCTACAACAGAAAAAAAAAATTCAGGTAGTCTCTTCTAACGAAAATACCGCGAGTTATTACCGTAGGATTACTTGTCGTTGCTTACCACTTTTGTATGTATATATGTATATATGTGTTATGTATATATATATATATATATATATATATATATATATATATATATATATATATATATATATATAGATAAATATAAATATATATATACACATATATATATATATATATACTAGCATTATTGCCCGGCGTTGCCCGGGTAGATATATATATATATATATATATATATATATATATATAATGTTTCATGCATTCCATCAAAAAAATATTGGGTTGCACCCCCGCTCTTCATGTTCATCTGGCCAGTTGTGTTTATTTGGGGTTTCAGGGCCAAAGGTCATTCCCAACCCTCTTCCTCCCGCGCATTGGAATTTGCCCCCCCCCCGTCACCCCCCAAACCATCTCTCTTAACGCAGCTGTTTGTGGTGAAGGGGCTCCACAGGCGGTCGCGAACCTCTTAGAGGCACAAAAATCATTAAAAAATTAATTAAAAAAACTAATTGAGCCCAAATTTCGTTTTTCCTGATTTAAGTTTCTCGGGTCCTAAACATTAACTGTGCCGAATTTGGTCCCGGTGGGTGAAACAGTCTATGATTCTATAGCGGACAAACAAACAGACGAGCTCTTTTATATATATAGATATATATATACATATATATATATACATATTTATATGTATATATATATATATATATATATATATATACATACATACATACATATATATATATATATATATATATATATATATATATATATATATATATATATATATATATATATATATATATGTATGTATGTATGTGTATGTATGTATGTATGTATATCAAAATTTTGGCGCATTTTGGTACTTTTCTGTTTAACTGTTTACTACTTGCCCAAGCGATACAGACTGGGTTTGGCGCGCTGCCACAATTACAACTCGCGACGACGGACGTTTCCAGCGTCTGAAATTTTGCTTTCCGGAGGACCGTTATGGAGGAACGCAATCCTACGTTAATATATACAAGATATCCAGAAGCAGTCAGACTCCAATGCCCGTGGAAGCGGTCGAAACTACAGCGATAGGGTGGGAAAACAAAGCCATCATTTGGGCTACCCACTCCGGCCTTGATCTTGACCCTTCTCTCTTTCGGAGACCTACTTTCGCGCCAAAAGAACGAACGGTGCCAGGTCAAAAACGAAAAAAAGAAAGGGAGGAAGTTCGGTGGGTGGCCCATTCGAACAGTATTGAAGCAAAAAATATCCATTACGCTATTCACGTCCTGGATAGCACAAGCTCGGAATCCGGCTCCTGGAGCAAATGCGTAGGTGTGTATTTTATATTCTGATGAGAGAAGACGAGTTTCACGCAAACGAGAGAGAATATCGAGAGCAGGTTCCGGACTCAAAAGAATCTGTGGGCGCTGCTTTGCATCAAAATGTAAACACGGCAGTCACTTATTTCCAGCCTCTAATAGACAGGGGTATTTAGCCCAAGCACTGGGCTTAATGGTGTCAGTGGACCTTCAAACCTAACTTTTTTTGTTTTGAACGGATTTGCTTGAAATTTGAATATGTGATTAGTACCATATATGTGTAAAAGTGGTTAAAATTTAATGATGAAATGCTAATAATTTATGAATTTTGAATTATGAATTATATCAAAAATTGGCCTAATTAAAAATGTTCCATGCGCATTTCTTTTGCATATAATATGGTAATTTTTATTTACAGGATAGAACTGACAATGAAACTTATTGTTTATTTTAAGCATTCATTAAAAATATATAGAGAAAAAAATAATAATAGTGCAAACACCCTTTTTATGACGCAAAATACCTATAAATCATCTTTTCAAGTACAAAATTTAGAAATTCTGAGCTGCAAAGCATAATTATTTTCAATAAGATTTATTTGATATACAGTTAAGTATATAAAACTTAAATTTCAAAGCAATGCGTTAATTAGAAATGCACCTGGAGCTGTTTGAATATTCGTATGACATGAAAATTTTTATTTTGAGAAAAACACATTTAAAGTTATTGCTATTAGTAACCACATAATATCTAAATTAAATACAAATGCCTATAGCTAGGAAGGTAATCACAGAAATTAAAAATTATTTTTGCAACATATTCCTATTCGTCCGTAGTTTCACAATTTAATAAAATAAAAAAATCGAATTTTTGAACAAATTTCACAATTTTGAAAGTCCACTGTCCCCTACGTTCAGGGCCAATTTAAAAAAAAATCATTTTTAAGGATTTTTTTGTCTTTTATGGTAAAATAGCACTTAAAAATTAAAAAAATAAACAAAAACTTACCTGTAAATACCATACGTTTTTTATAAATTGGTCAATTTGAAGTAATTTTTATTAAATTTAGCTAAAATGCCTATCATCACTCAATTCTAATGCTACTATTGCAGTAGCACAAAATTCTAATGCTACTATTTTAATTTCCTTCTCACACATAATACATATGACAGTTACCTTCAAAATTACCTACAATTTAAGAGAAATTTTAAAATGCAAAAATAATAAAGACAATTTTATGTTACAATATGAAAATTTTCCCCGAATCGTCATTCCTTTCCTTATAAAAGCAGCCCCAAATAAAACACTTTTTATTATACATCAATTATTGTACGTCATTTCATTAACAATATAGCATCAAAAACATTTCTTGAAAATTTTATCAAATTATATACATTATTATGTGAAATATCATGATAACGGTAGAGATTTGTGCTAAAAAACATAATTCTGAGAAAAACGCATTTAAAGTTGTTTGTCACTTCAATTTTGTAGCAGACGATGATTTTAAAATAGCTATAACTCTGCTTCTAATTGATGTAGAATGAAAATCAAAATGGTTTTGAAAACAGAAAATATTGAATTAGACGGTTTTTTAAAAAATAAAATAGATCAAAATAGTCAAAAAATGACATTTTTCAACGTAGGCAGTCACCATAAGGAGTCTTTGAAGTTTGTTTCAAAAAAAAAAAAAATAAGTTGAATGAAGATGAAATTTAGAAATTGGAAGAAAGGAAGAGATTTAAAAGAATGTTTGAAAACAATAGCGAAAATTTCTACGAAATTCCTGTCATTGTTTTGTAATTAATTTTTATAAAAGTAAAACTACCTACTGTTTTGAAACTTTTACATATTTTTTATACTATTTAGACTATTTTTAAGTTGTTGTGTCAGCGGCGAAAAATTTTGGTGCCATAAAGGGAATTGAAAAATTCAGATGCTCTACAATACCCCAGGAAAGTACAAATTAAAAAAATATCAGTTTTCATACTGCATGGGGACATCTCAAAATTCAAATTAAAAGCATTTTAATGGGATTTTTCAGTTTTTTAAAATTTGATAGTCCTGGAGTAAATATTTTTTTTTGTGTTTTAAAATTGAAATAAGTGTAGAAATATACCTAATGTTTTAACATCACAAAAATGCAAAAATCATTGAATTTAGCGTTGTTGAAAGTCTGCGCGCAGTGTATCAGTATAAATTTGAAAATTTCAAAAAAATCATTCACTTCTTACTTCATAAATAAAATTCTTATTTACTTGTAATAAAATTAATTCAGGGAACATAATCTATAAAGTTTAGAAAAGTAATCCTGAAAATTTCATATATAATGGACAAAAAAAAAAATTATAGAGTTCGAACAAACAGCAAAAATTCTGTATTTTCAACTTGTGTAAATGTGATGACTCTACTTAGATACATGAAGTTAATTTTTTATAAATTGCGTGAAATTTGTTATGATTTATAACATAATTTTATACTTTATCTGGTCCCTTAATTCATAAAAATACAAAAAAATAAATAATAATAATAATTGTTTTTCTTTTTACAAAAAGAAAAGTAAAAGATTTTGAAAATATATTATGGACATAACTTAATTCTTTTAGAGACTCTAATATTTTTTATTGCGTTTTTAACATTTTTTTTAACTTAAACTTCAGCCTCGTTTATAATTATTAACTTTTTAAAAGAAATATATCCTGGTATATTTACACAAACTTTTGAAAATGTCTAACCTCTTTTGATGGAAATCTGAACCTCTTTAACTATGGAGCTGACAAAATTATCAAATTTTGATTAAAAAACCAACTTAACTTAAAATCGGTTAATTTACTCGTCAAAACGTCAGATTATGACAAAATGGAGAGCTTACTCCAAACGAAATTAAGGGGACGAAGGACCTTCAACTTTTTTTTTCATTTCCAATATTTTAATCTATATACATAACTAGCTGAAAACCCGCGCTTCGCTACGGAGTACATTCAAATTAAATACAACGGTCAACGTATGCAATTTATGCCAAAAAATAAATATATATATTTATAATAAATGCGATGATCAATGTATACAATTGATGTAAAATATATATCTATCTATATATATATATATTTATAAAAAAATCGTAAGGGATATGCATTTTTTTTTGATTGTATCCAATCGTCTGCTGCATTAGAAAGAGAAAAAAATATTTTTTTTGTCTATTTATTTGTTACGCACGTGACGATAAATTTATTGAAAGTACCAGAAAAAGAAATCACGTGATCAGCATTTAATAAATTAAATTCTAAAAATTAATCTTTAAAAATTCACCAAAAATCAGGAAATGGAGGTAAAAATTCGAAAAAAATTCATTTTTAAGGAATTTTTATGATCTTTCTCGTGATATAAATTTTATATCCCTCAATGTATTATTTTAAATGCAAACGTAAAAAAAGTTTAAAAAACAGCTTAAAAATTTAATTTAAGAAAATATAAGAAGAATTTTTGAAAAATCTTTCTTAGTGCACCCCTACACTATTAGAAGAATCGCCATGCAAAATTTCAGCCCTTTAGGTCCAGCGGTTTGGTCTGTGCGTTGTATGTCAGTCAGTCAGTCAGTCAGTGAATGAATGAGTCAGTTACGGAACTGTTTTATATATATAGATGAGAATACTTAATATTCTTTTTTATTACATTGAAGACACAGATAAGTATTTTGTGGAAGAGTAAGACCTGCTTTTTAAAAAATTCTTCAAAAATACTAGAATTTTTCAAAATGCTCCATGCCCATTAATTTTCTTCTGATTTTTCCCAAATTTCAATTGTTAATTGAATGGTTTGTCAAAAAACTATGCATTATTCTTTGAAACCACAAATATTTTTCAAATTTATAGAGACAGTGAAATAATGTAAAAGCATGCAAAAACATAAAAAAATAACTGACAAATTAATAAAAATCTATATTTATGGCAGTAGATTCCTACAAAAAAAAATTCAATGCACAATTATGTTTATATATATATATATATGGTAAACTTGTATTAAAAAATTTAAGGTTTTTAAATGATATGGAATGTGCATTGAGCATTTTGAAAACTGCTAATATTTTTGAAAATGTTTTTGAAAAATAGGAATAATTCTGACAAAAATCCTTATTTTGAATTCTAAGTGTCTTCAGCGAAGTAAAAAAGACTATTAATTAGTATCATTCTGTACATATAGAGATAAAATTTTCTGGTCCCCTTAAAGATCGAACTGGTTAGGATTCGAGCTGCATCTGATAACTCTTAGAACGAAAAGAAACCTCTTTTTATTAATGTAACTCTTGCTAGTGAGCATATCTGGAGCATTAGAAATGTCAAGTATATTTTGGGGAAAAGACGACTGTGTGGGAAAATGTTTGTGGCTTTAGTCTTGTAAAGTTTGTCATTATATATATAATAGCCGTTGTCTCTGTATAACACTTCCGGGCTGTACTCATCTTTCAATTGAAGCCCTCAGTAAACAAACGGCCGGTTAGGCCTAATTTCAATTTCAGATGTGGATCAGAATTTTTTCTTACCTAAAAACTAATATTTTCTCCATCAAATCACGTTTGTTCTACCTATTTTTCTATAAAACATTCAGAGCTAAAAAAATTGGATGCTTTTAGCTGTATATTTAAAAGTTTTTAAAAATCTGTTTACTTTTGCGATAAATTTTGAAAGTAAACAAACTTGAAGGTGAATGAATCAAGTAGCTCAAGTATTCATATCGCTTAGTGAGCTGTAAAAAACTGGATGGCAGTCTACTACTCCAATCGCATGAAAAACTAAATAAATAAAAAAAAATAATGAAAGGGTTTGCTTTTACAAGGTGTGGATTAAATGCAATATTGTTAGATAATTCGGGATATTTTTTAACTTTCATATACTTTTTCCATTAGGACGTCATTATTAGTATTATGACGTCAAAATGACGGGTTGGATGGCAGTCTACTACTCCAATCGCATGAAAAACTAAATAAATAAAAAATAATGAAAGGGTTTGCTTTTACAAGGTGTGGATTAAATGCAATATTGTTAGATAATTCGGGATATTTTTTAACTTTCATATACTTTTTCCATTATGACGTCATTATTAGTATTATGACGTCAAAATGACGGGTTACCTTCTAGTGTAAAATTATAATAATGAAAGTGAGGATTTTATCAAATTAAATACAATCAAAGTAATCCAATAGCAAAGGATATTCTACGCTTCAAATAATGAATGCAACATGTGCACAGAAGTTTTTATGAATAGAAAAAATAGAAAGGATGATATGCAAACTGATTATTAGAAATGTGCCTTAATAAAGAAAAGATTTACAAAGCTGTTGTTCCTCACTACTCTCCTCACAGAGAAAGTTTCAACCATTAGCACGTGATTTTGATGATAGCGTTTTTTTTTTAAATATTCGATCTTTTATATGATACAACAGCAATTGCTTAGGATTTAGAGCTAAAACCACGATATAAATCACAGTATGGGCGAAATCCTTTCTGTTTGTCACTTTTTGGGGGATATGATAGAGGCTGTATATAATTTAATTTTATTCTTTAATCAGCATAGGCGTAGCATCGGGGTGCCCCCACCTTAACTTGAAATAAATTAAAACATTAATAGAAGTTCAGTTAAAATCGGGAAATTGTAGAAAACTTTTAAGAAAGTTGGTTTCTTCCCGCTTTTTCAAACTGTGAAAATGAAGATTCCTATTATGTATTTAGCCTTAACATAGTTTTTTTATCAATGATATGATCCATAACAAAAATTCGATGCTATATGTTTTTTTCTCATTTTATTTATATTATACTTAATTTTCTCATTGTATAACTTTTGAATACTACTCAAACATCAATTCTATTGTTATTCAATTTTGAAAATCATAATCTATATATATAAAACAGTTCCGTAACTGACTCATTCATTCATTCATTCATTCATTCATTCACTGACTGACTGACATACAACGCACAGACCAAACCGCTGGACCTAAAGGGCTGAAATTTTGCATGACGATTCTTCTAATAGTGTAGGGGTGCACTAAGAAAGATTTTTCAAAAATTCTTCTTAGATTTTTTTAAATTAAATTTTTAAGCTGTTTTTTAAACTTTTTTTACGTTTGCATTTAAAATAATACATTGAGGGATATAAAATTTATATCACGAGAAAGATCATAAAAATTCCTTAAAAATGAATTTTTTTCGAATTTTTACCTCCATTTCCTGATTTTGGGTGAATTTTTAAAGATTAATTTTTAGAATTTAATTTATTAAATGTTGATCACGTGATTTCTTTTTCTGGTACTTTCAATAAATTTATCGTCACGTGCGCAACAACTAAATAGACAAAAAAAATACTTTTTTTCCTTGCTAATACGGCAGACGATTGGACATTATCCAAAAAAATATTGAAATACTTTAAAAGATATTATGTTCCTCAAACTGTACTATATTCTTTTGTAGGCATTACATTGACCGCTGAATTTTATTTGAATGTACTCCGTAGCGAAGCGCGGGTTTTCAGCTAGTATTTCATATTTTAAGGATCGTCTGGCAGTCAATGCGCTGAGGAAGGCCATAACGCCTATGTTAATCAGTGCTTGCTTTTTCTTGTAAACTGCCATTTCTTATGATGTCAACAGTTTTGCCATTCTTACAGAAGGTTACTTTACATTGCATTGCATCCAACGTACGTGGAATTTTAAAGGAAAAAGTAAAGTAAATATAATCGAGACTCCTAGATTTGATATTGGTTTAACATGAATGTACAAGGATGTACATATTTGTTTAATAACAACTTTAATTCATACTTTTCCTCTTACTTCGGATTTGTAAAAGTCTTTGTTATATGTGACTTCATAACATTGCTGTTACTGGGAAGGAGAAATCTAGGTAACTAGTCTGAAATACACTTTCCAATCCTCACCTCCCTTAGCTTCGCTCCATAACTACTTTAAATATAGGTCACTGATCCATAATCTGGGCAAATAGAAAAGAAATGAATTAAAACATATTTTTTTGAACTCATTTCGAGATTTTTTTATAAAAATTACCGAAAGAAATATTTTCCTAGCAAAAACTCAAATGAACTCAATTTAGTTCCTTTCACATGACTTCCTTCGAACAAAAACGAAACAGAAGAAAAAAAAGAAATCGGACGGTGCCAAAAAAATATAAAAAAAAGATAAATCTTATCATTCTAGACCTTCATTTTGGTTCTTATTTAGAATTTGCTGCCTCTATTAACATTCTGTTTGTCATACTGACCGAATCAGAATTATTTCCTCCTCGACAAATCATATCAGAAAGGCGTTTTATTTTTCCCATCTAAATTAATTATTCCGGAATGAAAATCCTCTCGATAATGAGACCGCATGCATAAATCCCGGAATGAGTTATTAAGGCGCTTCAAATTACGGTCAAAGTCCTCAAACATGACCTATTAAGAAAAATAAAAAAATCGCCTGCGTCCCGTGTTACGCAGGTGGCAACAGCGGTACGAAAAGGAAACTTTTGCTAACCCCGAGCCTAGAGCTAAATTTTCGTCCGTTCGATTTCGAATCACCTGCACAAGTTGTGTGGTGTTGGGGATAAAAAAAAAAAAAAAAAAAGAAGAAAAAAAAAAGAAAAGAAGTGAAAAGTTTTAGCATTTTCCTCTCTCATCTCAGCGTAAATTAGTTTCCTCTGCCACACGCATGTGATTAACAAATATCTGCGGCTATGACAGCAAAGCTTTAATGCTCTTTTAATGGATAAGGTGAACTGCTTTCTAGCCTTATTAGTCCTTAGAATTATTATGTAGAACAGAAGTACGATCAAATATGAATATGAATAATACAAAGGAACATCGATATAAAGATGTCAAAATGATCTTAATAAAATACTGTTCCCGTCAACTGTTCCTTCTTGAAACGCATCTAAAGTAGGTAAGGGGTGGGTAAATTATATATATATATATATATATATATATAATAAATATAACGATCAATGTATGCAATTGAAGTAAAAAAAACGAAAAAAATATATTAATAAAAAATCGTAACGGATATTTTTATAGACAAAATAATGTAGAAGAAAATATTCAAATTAAATCTAATAGAACATACCAAAGAATATAGTACAGTTAATATAGTACAGTTTGAGGAACATTTCTTTTACTGTATTTTAATTTTTCAGTAATGTCCAATCGTCTGCCGCATTAGCAAGAAAAGGAAAAAATTTTTTTAGTCTATTTCGTTGTTATGCACGTGACGCAAAATTAGTTTGAAGTATCACAAAAAGAAAAGAAACCACGTAATCAGCATTTAATAAATTAAATTCCAAAAATTAATATTTAAAAATTTACCAAAAATAAGAAAAAGGAGGTAAAGATTCGAAAAAGATTTCATTTTAAAGGAATTGTTATGATCTTTCTCTTGATATAAATTTTATAACCCTCGGATTATTATTTTAAATGCGAACTTTAAAGAATATTACAAAAACAGCTTAAAAATTTAATTTGAAAAAATCTTAGAAGAATTTTTCAAAAATCTCTCTTAGTGCACCCCTACACTATAAGAAGAATCGCCATTGAAAATTTCAGCCCTTTAGATCCAGCGTGTTTGGTCTGTGCGCTATATGTCAGTCAGTCAGTTACGGAACTGTTTTATATAGTATGTAGATAAGATAAATTCCCATATGAATCATCTCTTGCTAAAAGTTCGTTAATAAAATGATATACAAAAGAAACTGAAAGTAAAATTATATAATCTAAATGAAATTTCGAGGGTTGAAGCCACAACTTTTTTTCCCACTTTGAACTCTATAATAACAGAAATTATGGACACATAATTCAAAGCGGTATTATTTCTGTATCTGAAGTAGAAATATGTATTAAAATTTCACTAAAATCGATTTATTTTATCACAAACATCTAACTATCACCTTTAGAACATATTAAAAGGGATAGTCTGTTTTAAATAATTATATTTGTGAAACGAAAAATGCAGACTGGCATTATGAATATTTGCCTTTCTCATGAATACTTCCGGATGACTCTCATTGAAAGACGCTATAAAAGAAAAAAATAAGAAAGGAGGAAATGCGAAGGTGAAACAGGATGTTCTCAAAGAAGTATAGCCCTCCCACATAGACAGCTAATAGAGGATAGGAAAATAACAGTTAATTTCATTTTAGAATTGAGGTTACCGGATGCTCTAAGTGGTTTAATGACAAGGTCTAGAAAGCTGCCCTAAAAACTTTCAAAAGTGTTGCTTTTATGTTCGAAAGTATGGCAGTTTCTTCTCACTGTTTACTAATTGATTCGGGTTTTGATTCAGCTTTCCTTTATCCAATTAAATAGTACTGCATACCCCCTTCCCAAAAGGACGTTCTGTTTTTATAAGTTCTAGTTATACATGTGAATAGAATGCAACAACTTACAATCTCTTATGCTATATCAAGAATCTAACATAATGGTGATTTTAAAACACCTTTGTTTGAGAGTATAAAGCATCTCACTCACGTTTTATCTGGGCATTGCCGTAAATAAAAGAATTATTGCAATTAGCATGGATTTTAATCTACGACCGTTTGTTCTGCGGAAAGAAGCTAACTTGTATATCCCTTTACAATCATTCTCTAAAAAGTTGAAAGCCTTATAATTGAAAATATTCAAATCACTGAGGATCTAATCAGCGAGTTTTGTGCCATCATTTTTTTTCCAGATAATTAATTGTTCAGACGATATTTAATTTCACCATTTTACTTTCCTGTTCATTGTCTTTTTTTTTTTTAATATGTGACGTTTATCTTAGATTATTTTGCTCTGAATTTCAGTTACAAACATTCGCATGAAAAAACACAATTGACTGCCGTATTTTGAGTGTGATTTGCGGTCAGGGTTGCCAAATGTCCCGGATTTTAAGGGTCAGTCCCTTATTTGTAAATTTTGTCCCGCGACTTTGATACGGGACGACAAAAGTCCCGTTTTTCGCCGAAATGAGAAATTTATTTTATACGAGTTGGGAGCATACAAGGGCCTGTTCACATCCGGATGTATTTAACACAGTAAAGCACAATATATCATACAATTCAATGGACTGTGGGAACACGCTCATTCGAACACTTTTTTATGACTCAAAAGTCACCCCAAAGATTTCCTGCGCACATTATATTATGTAGATTGTACAATAATAAAATTAAAAATTTTACATACACGTCCCTAACACTTTATAAGGGCACTTACTTAGTTGCAGGGCCGCCCAGAGACTTTACGGGGCCTGGGGCAAACTTCTGTTGGGGTCCCCAAGACTATTTTTCAGAAGACTATTTTGTAGTAAGAGAAATCTGATTAATCGAATAATTTTTTTTTTATTTTTTTTGGGGGGGGCCCTTTTTTCAGGAGATTATTTTGAATTTTGAAGTACGGTACAAATTTCAGAATTTTCTTTCGGAGGAAATCTAATAAATAATTTTTTAAAAATTTTTTGGGGCCCCTCCGGCAGTTGGGGGGGCCTGGGGCAAAGTGCCCCAGTTGCCCCCCCCCCTCTGGGTGGCCCTGCTTAGTTGTAGTAAACTAATAAAATAAAAATCAGTTTTGTACTATATGCCTAAACCAACTTTAATTTGTTTTTGATTTGCAAATTTTCTATGCAATTACATTATTGTTTACTTAACCTAAACTCTATGTAAGTTGCAAAACTGAACGAAAATTGCATTGAAAATGGCAATTTGAAAGGTTAAAATTTGAAAAGTTTCCGGGGGGGGGGGATATTCCATACACCCAAGTAGTATAGTTATCAAAACCCGTCCCTTATTTTCGGTGTTTTTATTTATCCCGTCCCTTATTTTCAGTGACTTCATTTGGCAGCCCTGGTTGGGACCGCTTTTAGCATAGTTGGCGCAACAGTTGGATTTGCCCGTTGGGGTTATTTTGAAACGACGGTTGACATTTCAACTCTTTCCACGGTTGGTTGTTAGATGGCCCAACCGTTGGGAGACCAATTGCCAGTGGCGCACCCAAGATTTTTTCTTGAGGGGGGGGGGGGCGAGATGAACGGATAAAAATATTTATAATGCAAAATCAATATTCATAATACAATTTCTTTTTCTTTGGGGGGGGGACAGGGCCCCTTCCCCCCTGGGTGTGCCACTGCCAATTGCACTATCATTTGCAGTTGGGACAGCAATATTTTATAACTGTTTGCACAATAGCACATATAATGGCATTTAGGACGACATTTTATAACTGTTGGCCCAGCGTAAACATCTTGCAGTTGGCCCCCCGTTTGTTTCTGGAAGTTTTGCCAACGGAAACCATTCCCCAACGGTGTAACGAGAATTTGCTTTTGGGTCAACGATGTGTGTTACTTGGGTAAGTAGTTAGCACACCGTAAACTGTTCATTTAAAACAGCCTATTACGAGAAAACATGGATGAGTATGTTCCTTCGAAAATTTTGACTAGAGTGAAAATTATTCAGAGTTTATTGTTTTTCGGTTTGCAATGATTATAAATCATTGTAATAGACCTAATGTATGTACAAAACAACATATCACGATCAGGGAAAGGCACATTTTGTTTACATAGAAGTGCTGTTCAACGGATAAATTTACCTTACTCTCTTTAAATTTGAAAACGTCATAATTATAAGTATTAACCGCAATTAAAAGCAGTTTTTTTTTTGTTTCGCTTTCTGTGTTAAACTTTGTTCGACTACAAAAGTCTTTATATTATCTTAGATAGTTTTAGCGTAGGAAAAAAACAAAAATAACCCTGCAAACAGTATGGAATTGTAGCTCACAAAATCTATATACAGTGAAACTTCTCAATGGTGGCCAGTCATAGTACTGAAAAAAAAGTGGCTGTTTTAAGAGGTAGTCGTCGAAAAGAGGTTTCTTCCATAACATTGGCTCTATGGAGTCTTTAATCGGTTCTGAACAAAATATGGCCGTATAGAAGACTGGTTACAAACCCGTCCGACGGGTTTGTAACCAGTTGCGCCGTGTGCGTGGCTCCATTCAATTACATAGGTTGCGACTCATCACGGACTGGTTTGTGATTTGAGTCGGTTATCAGTTTCTTTTGAGTTGCTCCCTGTGCAGACGGCCTAAATGCGAAGGGCGTTTCAACACTGTTGAATTATCAGCTTGAAAATTCAATTAAAAATCTAAAATTTAAGATATAGACTTGAAATGAGGTTTATATGAATAAGAAAGCTTTCAGCTTCCAGATGATGTAAATATTTTCTTTGTAAGATAAAAACTCGAGGAGCATCGAAATTACATCCACGTAGGGGACGATATTTCTTGAAAATCTGTGTTTCGTGTTTTGATGAAAATATTAGTCTGTTTTAAAATATTTTTAAACAAATGAGGTTTAGTTTGAAAGAGAAATGTCTGTAGTCTTATATTCTAAAAAGATCAAAATTCTACGATCAATTTTTGGCGAGTTATCGTAATCTGATGATGAAAAAGTCAATATTTCTTGAAAAAGTGTGTTTCATTTTTTGATGAAAACATTAATCTGTTTTAAAATATTTTTAAACAAATGGGGTTTAGTTTGAAAGAGAAATGTCTGTAGTCTTAGATTGTAAAAAGATCAAAATTCTACGATCATTTTTTGGCGAGTTATCGTAATCTGAAGATGAAAAAGTCAATATTTTCCCACAAAACATAAAATAAAAAAGAAACTTAAAACCCGACGAAGATGAGACATGTCTCACTTTGTTCCCTACATTTTTCTGCATCTATTGGTATCGGTCTCGACCCCATACCCCAGCGGTTTCGGAGGGGATAGCGTGACAAGCTTTTGACAGCGGCGGCAGCGGCATATAGAAAAAATACGATACACTTCAGCATCACGAAACATTAATTTATAAAATAAAGCTCTAAACGAAAGGAAGAATAAAGAGAATTCTTACAGGCTGGCAAACGCCTTGAATGATTTGCCTTGTCGCAATGAATCAGTTTTCAGTACCAAGAAGAATGAATCAAAATATTGTCTTAAACAACCAATAAGAAATATTAGGTGGAACTAGCTAATAAATGGTTGCTAATGAAGAAATGGTATTATAATGCATGAAAAGGGGAATTTCAAAAAAATATTTAATGTGTCTGTAACCAATATATTGAACTCATAAAATAATGAAGCATTGGATATTTGTATGGATGTCACAAGATGTCTACAAAATTCTTTTCCCGTTGACAATGAATTAATATACACTATTAAGATGCTTTCCATTTAATGATTACAAAGTAAGTCGAAAGAGGTTGTGCCCCAAACACCAGCATGACTAGAGGCACGTCTAATGAATGTCCTGGGGGCATTTATGATTGATAGCAAAATATTCATACCTGTATTTGAATAAAGTGTGGTTGGGCTATTATTTTAATCCTATGTATCATTTACAGGATTATAAATGATATACACCTATGCATATCAAAGCAGCTGATATTTTGATGATAGCCCTAATTTTAAACAACCGCAACTAGGTGAAAGTTCATTAACTGATAAATATCACGATCCTTACACATGGACATAAAAATAATAATCAAAACAGTCTGCTTATATGAAAAGTCTTTCAATTTATAAATATTACTAGCTGAATACTCATGCCTTCGCTACGGAGTATATTCAAATTGAATACAACGGTTAATGTATGCAATTAATGCCGATATATATATATATATATATATATATATATATATATATATATATATATATATAATAAATATAACGGTCAATGTATGCAATTAATTTGTATGTTTAATATCCATAAAACATACTAATTCGAATCAAATTCTTGAAAAACTTCCTTCTCAATTAGTCAAGTGGTTAAATTTTATCTTTTACCGTATTTTAATTATTTTTTGTCAATTTGTTTCGTTGTTATGCACGTGACGCAAAACTAATTTAAAGTATCACAAAAAGAAAAGAAACCACGTGATCAGCATTTAATAAAGTAAATTCTAAAAACGAATCTTTAAAAATTCGCCAAAAATCAGAAAATGGAGGTAAATGTTTGAAAAAGATTTCATTTTAAAGAAATTTTTATGATCTTTCTTGTGATTTAAATTTTATAAAACTCGGTGTAGTGTAATGTTTGTAAGAGTGCCGTACCCCGTGATCCCCCCCCCCCCTTCACCAATCAGAGGGATTGGCTGTGGGGGCGTTGAACCCTAGGGTTTGAAGGGATCGTTGAGAGAAATCAGTAGGAGACGGGGTATGGTAAGAGGCAATACGCTTGTCCACCTCGTGCTCAGAGTTTTGGTTGTAATCTTGTGTTAAATTGTAAATAAATGTTTGTGTCGTTTAGACGACTAGTTTCATTTACCTCATCGTCCCTTTGCCCGAGAAAGAACCTCGGTGTAGTGTGAATACACTACACTCGGGTTATTATTTTAAATGCAACCTTTAAAGAATGTTACAAAAACAGCTTTAAAATATAATTTTAAAAAAAATATAAGAAGAATTTTTTTAAAAAATCTGTCTTAGTGCACCCCTACACTATAAGAAGAATCGCCATGCAAAATTTCAGCCCTTTAGGTCCAGCGGTTTGGTCTGTGCATTATCTGTCAGTCTGTCAGTCACGGAGATGTTTTATATATATAGATTATACTTTTGTTTTGCGTAGTTCATGTACTATATCAGTCTTTTTTAAAAATATTTTATCATTCAAAATAATTTTGACCTGCCAACTTAATTAAACTAATGCAATGTAAATTATTACTAATTTAAAAACATAATACTTAATAGACGAAAATTTACATTCAAACACTTTTCCATTCAAAAATATTTTTTAAAAAGATTAGCTTTTCTAAACTTTGTGTTTAATGAACGATATATCGTTGTCCTAATTAACAAACGACTTAACTCCCATTTCCCACTTTTTACAGGATGAACAAAAAAAAAAAAAATATTTATTCGACAGTGAAAAGATAAATTCTGTGCTCAGATGGCAAAATGTTATGGGAAACTTTTCTTTAAAAACTTGAGTTTTTCACATTCCGGATTCTCGTTTGCCGATATTTTCTATCTACTGTAAACTGCTGTAAGTAACTGCCAACTATTTTTCTGAAACATTGGTACCACGTTTGCTCATGTAAAACAAATTACTGATTTTTCACGACATCTTGAATCTTAGAATTGCTGTCACGTAAATTTATAACATTTTGCCATCTGAGCACAGAATTATTATCGTTTATTCTTAAAAGTAAAAGTTAAAGTGTCCGGAGATATATATATAGTTCACATTGATAGTTTGTATTTAAACATAAAGTGGAGTTTCAAAGTTAGCAACAGTTAAGTTAAAGAGATATGTAGAATGTGTTGTTTTTCACTTTTTTGGATGAATTAAATTTTTTGGAGTTATAAGGTTTGATAGAGTTGTACAGGGACCATAAACCAATGTAATAGCATGGGAAAATCCCAAAATCGTATTTTTTTTAGCTACGTGGTTTCTTAATTGGGCCAGCGATAAGGAATTTATAAATATAAAAAAAAATAAACGAATTATTGTTAATTTGTCGACAAGAATGGCATTAAGCCGATTGGAGCATTTGCGCCCAATTAAACCTCATGTACAAAGGAACCTAAAGTTAGGGCACTTTACTCTTGTCTTGTAAAATACTGACATGAAATATTGCAACATACACTGAAAGAGGACGATAACGACTTCACTTTATGCAGGATTCTTGTAAAGAATAAGAGTTCATTTTACTATTATCTTATCTTCTGGATACTATTTATCTTCTGGAGATAATTTGTTCCTAAATGGGCTGTGCATTTTGAATTTTTTTCTCTGCACGAAAGTTCAAATTAATGTTTTTACTAAATCATTTCACATAACTATTTACTTTTCAAAGGTAATCTACTCATTTTGTTTTGGAACGAAGTTCTTTTACGCGGCTTACAGTAGGGTGAACTGGCAGGAATCGTCACGTAACGAAAAAGCATTATGCCCCCTTCAAAAGAGCTTTTTCTCAAGGACTCTGTGGCTGAATGGTTATAGCATCGGACTTCAGAGTATCGGACTATCGCACTACAGAGCGAGAGGTCCCTGGTTCAAATCCCCGCACAAGCGCTGGCCGTTTCTATTCCCACTCATTCTGGGAATAGCGCAGTATGTGTGTATATTTATATATATATATATATATATATATATATATTATAATATATATTATTATATATATACATATGTATGTATATACTAGCTGAAAACCCGTACTTCGCTACGGAGTACATTCAAATTAAATACAACGGTCAATGTATGCAATTCATGCCAAATATATATATATATATATATATATATATATATATATATATATTATATGATAAATACGACGATCAATGTATACAATTGATGTAATATATATATATATATATATATATATATATTTATAAGAAAATCGTAAAGGATAATTTTATCGATAAAATAATGTAGAAGAAAATATTCAAATTAAATCTAATATAAAGAATACTAAAGAATATAGTACAGTTTGTAGAGCATTTCTTTTACTGTATTTTAATATTTTTTTGGATAATGTCCAATCGTCTGCCGCATTAGCAAGGATAAAAAATATTTTTTGTTTATTTAGTTGTTATGCACGTGACGATAAATTTATTTAAAGTACCAGGAAAAGAAATCACGTGATCGGCATTTAATAAATTAAATTCTAAAATTTAATCTTTAAAAATTCACCAAAAATCAGGAAATGGAGGTAAAAATTCGAAAAAAATTTCATTTTGAAGGAATTTTTATGATCTTTCTCGTGATATAAATGTTATAACCCTCAATGTATTATTTTAAATGCAAACGTAAAAAAAGTTTAAAAAACAGCTTAAAAATTTAATTTTAAAAAATCTAAGAAGAATTTTTGAAAAATCTTTCTTAGTGCACCCCTACACTATTAGAAGAATCGCCATGCAAAATTTCAGCCCTTTAGGTCCAGCGGTTTGGTCTGTGCGTTGTATGTCAGTCAGTCAGTGAATGAATGAATGAATGAGTCAGTTACGGAACTGTTTTATATATATAGATATATATTAAAATTTTTAATTTTAATAAAATAGAGAGAGAGAGAGAGTTGGTTGGTTGATTGAATAAAAGAGGGCTGCGCTTTTTGGCGTGACAAAAATACACTAATATAATCAATCGAAATCTACATATTAAATCACGTTTAGAGTTGAAAAAATAACGTAAGGAACTTCGTTCCTGACGGGGGTCCCCCGACCGCACAATTTTTAAAATTTTTTTTTGTGGTTGTTTGTGTGTGTGTGTGTGCGTGTGTGTGCGTGTGTGTTTACTTTTAGGCTTACCTCCATGCCTGTTTTACAAATTCGATTAAATACATGACATTTTTAAGCTCTCATTCTAGTTGTTTTTAACTGTGCCACAAAGAAATATAGTCTAAAGTTAAACTATATTTATATTTTGAAGATTTTATTGACCTTAGTTTCAAACCTGGGACTCCAATTTTTCCAATAACTCTTAATCCTTCGGCCGGAACATCTGTCTCTCAGACAGCTATGGTTTCTTTATTCAACGCTGGGCTCCCCACCCTTCGACCTTGGGTACTGTGAGTCTACATACGCTTCAGTCAACATCTTGTCTTTAGTTTGGAAGGGCGATTTGCGACGCCATTCTTCTATGGTTGAGGTGCATGCCATTTTTCTAGAACATTGTTTGTCTACTAGACAGATATTCCCACTAAAGTAAGTTTAAATATATGACTGACAGGCATATAATATTCTTCTTACATTTTGTATAAAATGTACAGTAAGGCTGAAAATCTTTCAAAATTTGAGTTTTTGAAGGTT
The DNA here is from genome assembly GCA_907164885.2 of Dolomedes plantarius. Classification (NCBI taxonomy): domain Eukaryota; kingdom Metazoa; phylum Arthropoda; class Arachnida; order Araneae; family Dolomedidae; genus Dolomedes; species Dolomedes plantarius. The sequence continues at coordinate 107,852,159 of OU015499.1, forward strand.
CTGGGAACGACTCTGGCCAAACCCTGGTTTATGTTACCTGTTTTGAAACGAAGGCTGAGTAAGACTGGCGTTCTTAAATGCCTCTAGAAAACGAATAGTAATATAACCTGTGATAAATGGTTCTGGTCAAGAATTAAGGAGAAATGGTTTTTACGACTGTGGCTACCATGAAATCTAACAAAACACAAATATCCTATCATGAATTTCTAGTTAGGAATACCTGAGAAAGAGATGTACCACCTATATCTGCCTAACAGGCAGATGTTCCCACCAAGGGAGAAAATAATCATGTTCCGGCCGAAGGGTTAAGACCGAGCCCTGTTTGTTGATATGCTTTTCTTTTGTATAATTTTTGCAAGTCATCCCATATCTAACGGCCATTTTTAGAATTTCGATTTTTATTTTCTATTTATTTCATTTTCTTTTTTGTTGATTAGATAATATTTTATCTACGCCTCCCCATAATTGCAATAATCAATTGACAGGTTTGGAACAGCATTTTAATAGTAAAACTAATCTCAACAAAAACATTATACAGTGGCTCCCAAAAGTGTTCGTTCACTTACGATTTTCAATGAAATAGGGGTCTATCCAATAATTAAAATGAATATTTCAGAATGGGTATTTAATAATAAGATCTATAATCTATTCTTAACAAAACTGCATGAAATATTTTAAAAAGCATAGTAAAACTTTATTTTTAAGAAACCAATAATCAAAAAGTAACAAAAACTTTATCTCACAAAAGTCATCGTGCACTGAAATATTTTCGGATAAATTCATAATTAAAATTATCGTCTGGCACTTTATTTTTATTTTTGGATTGTAGTGGCATTTAAAATATCGTTTGGCTTTAATTTTTGCTTGCCTACTCCGTAATATTCTATTTATTATTTAAAAATGGCTCATAGTCGTAAAGAAACAACAAAAAGCATTCGAAAATTGATTATTTTTCATCAGAGTAGTGGTAAATCAGTTCGGAATATTGCTAAATTACTTAATTTATCCCATTCTATTGTTCATTATATGATAAAATGCTTTAAAGAAGAAAATCGAATCGAGAACAAGGTAAGAAAAGGTCGTCCGGCAAAGTTAACAAAACGTGATCAGAGATTTATAATTAGAAAATTTGTGAAAAATCCACGTTTGAGTGCTGTAAAAGTTTCTGCAGAATTTAATGAAGCATTTTCTACTTCAATTTCACCTGAAACTGTTCGACGAGTTCTCAGAGCAACTGGATTACATGGGCGTTCTGCCCGTAGAAAATTTTTTGTGAGTGAGGAAAACAGAAATCTTAGGCTTTCCTTCGCACTATCAATGATAAATAAGCCCCAAGCGTATTGGAATAATGTATTCTTTGCCGATGAAAGCAAGTTTGACATTTTTGGTTCCAATGGCGTATAATTGTATGGAGAAGAAAAAATGAGGAACTTAATCCCAATAACTTAGAAGAAACAGTTAAGCATGGCAATGGAGGTGTCCTTGTGTGGGGGGTGCATGTAAGCATCAGGACTAGGTAATTTGGTATTTATTGATGGCATAATGAATCATGCTGTTTTTATAAATATTTTAAGAGACAATTTAAAATAATCAGCCCAAAATTTGGATATTGGAAACAACTTTGTTTTTATCAAGATAACGATCCTAAGCACACGGCTCTCAACGTTAGCATCTGGTTTCTCTATAATTGTCCACAAGTTTTGAAAACACCACCTCAATCGCCAGATTTAAACCCAATAGAACATATTTGTAGAGAACTGGAGGTTCGAGTACGAAAACACGACATTCACACGAAAAGTGAACTAAAAACAATTATGATGGAAGAATGGATGAACATTGATGCAGAAATTACAAAAGAACTAGTGCAATCTCTTCCCAGACGTTTAAAAGCTGTTGTGGATTCTAAAGGATATCCTACTAAATATTAATTTAACGAAAAATTAGAATATTTACTAATATTTAGAGATTTTTTACAAGTGTTCGATGACTTTTGTGAAATAAAGTTTTTGTTACTTTTTGATTATTGGTTTCTTAAAAATAAAGTTTTGCTATGTTTTTAAAATATTTTAAGTAATTTTGTTGAGAATAGATTATAGATGTTATTATTGAATACCCATTCTGAAATATTCATTTTAATTAATGGATAGACCCCTATTTTTTTGAAAATCGTAAATGTACGTATACTTTTGGGAGCCACTGTATATAAGAACAGCAAAAAAAAAATGAACTATTTCGCAGCTTTTCCCTTTCGGAATCAAACGATTCTAAGGACCTTGCACTATCGGTAATTTGTCCTTAGTTCTACAGCTTTCGATCGACATTCAGAACTAAATCTTCGGTCTTTATAAATATAAACTGTTCTATGAATTATACGAATTAAGCAATAAATATCTATTGTCATAGGCATTAGATCCTGTTCACATAGCGTTGTCAGTGTTAGAGCCTGTTCACATAGGAGTCCGGTAGAGGAAACGTAAGGCCGTCTGCACACGGAGCAACTCAAAAGAAACTGATAACTGACTCCAATCACAAACCAGTCCGTGATGAGATGTGTTTGTAACCAGTTGCGCCGTGTGCTTGGCTCCATTCAATTATATAGTTTACGACTCATCACGGACTGGTTTGTGATTGGAGTCAGTTATCAGTTTCTTTTGAGTTTCTCCGTGTGCAGACTGCCTTAAAGGAAAGATGACGCTGAGACGGAAATAAACCAATCATAGGCGTTAAAAATATCGCTGCTAATCGTTTGAAGGTTTGCCATTGGTTAAATATATTTCAATACTTTAAATAGCTTCCGATACCGGACTCCTATGTGAACAAGCTCTTACTCGTCTATATATATAAAACAGTTCCGTAACTGACTGACTGACATATAGCGCACAGACCAAACCGCTGGACGTAAAGGGTTGACATTTTGCATGGAGATTCTTCTTATAGTGTAGGGGTGCACTAAGAGAGATTTTTGAAAAAATTCTTCGTAGATTTTTTTAATTGTATTTTTAAGCTGTTTTTGTAACGTTCTTAAAAGTTTGCATCTAAAATAATAATCCGAGGGTTATAATATTTATATCACGAGAAAGATCATAAAAATTCCTTTAAAATGAAATCTTTTTCGAATCTTTACCTCCATTTTCTGATTTTCGGTGAATTTTTAAAGATTCATTTTTAGAATTTCACTTATTAAATGCTCATCATGTGGTTTCTTTTCTTTTTGTGATACTTTAATCTAATTTTGCGTCACGTGCATAACAAGTGCAGGCTCAAAGTTTCTTTCTTTCTTATTGTTTGTATATCATTTCAGTAGAAACGCGCTAAGCGCATTCTGTCTGGCCAGATGAACATGAAGAGCGGGGGGTGCAGCCCAGTATTTTTTTTTTGATGGAATGCATGAAAAATTTTATATCTAAATATCTACCCGGGCAACGCCGGGTAATAATGCTAGTAACATATAAAACCCCAAAACCCTTTCAAAATTCCAAATTTCATTCAAAAATTCCTAGGTGTAACGTTCTGATTGTTAGTTACGCTTTTTGATTCCAAGAACAAAGGAACTGACTGTCAGGCATCTTTTATATAACCCCTGTAACCTCCTATACAATCCCTGTTGTTTACTATTTTGTCATAACCCAGATATCAGGGTGCTATCCAATGGCTGTAAGACTTTGAGCGTCACGTGACTACACCTCTATTAGATTATAAATTGGCGTGCTTCAATGTATATGCAGCGATTCTGGGATTTGCAATTGCCCCAAGAAGTTGTAGCTGCATCCCAATAAAGTTGTATTTTCAGAAGTGAAAACGATTTGTTATTGTTGACCACTCGGCTACTACATACTTCCCGCTGTGGCATACCGGTGTCCAGTCACCATTTCCACGGAACTATATATATATATATATATATATATATATATATATATATATATATAACCCCCTTAATGACCGTTCTTACAAAGGGGATATGAAATTTCTCATTCTAATGAGGGAATCGGAAAAATGGGCCCCGTAAGCTAAAGGTTAAGAGATAGAACTAAAACACAATTTCGGTTTAAGCTAAGGATATTTTTACTTGTCACGATGACAAAACATTGGTTTTTCAAAGCCAGACTAATATGGTTAAAATAGTTGAAATGTTTTTCGCCAGATTTCATTTCAATATCGCACAACGCTTTTATGATCACATGCTTTTACATCTGGAAATGCAAAAAGGCCTAATGAACCGATAAAAACGAAAGCATCCAACATGTATTGTTCATAAATGCCTCTCATCAGTAAAACATATTATAAACACCTATTGTTTAAAACATACTTTTTGATTTCTGCGTACTTAATAAATTAAATAAGCAAGTCCATTTCATAACATACCTGTTCTGGGATATTTTTAAAAGCAACGATTATCAGTGGATAAAAACAAAGAAATAATGAAATCTAACATTTACAGGAATTTTTTTACTTTCATGTTACCATTATGTCTAGCTTATCATCTATTTCTAGCTTATTGGATCTGATCTATGCCTAGCATACCATCGGATGACTGGTTTAATTTGTTAGTGGGTCTGTTATGCCTTTTAGTTAAGAACACGCAATAATTTAGGTGTTCATTAGTGTGAACATCTGCCAGCAAATGCTGAATTGTTCTGGGTTCGATTGTCAAGTTAGCCAGTTATATTTTTAATTAAGAACATAATCAATTAATGTAAGAATGTGTGGCAATGGGGTCGTTACACTGGCACCCGAACAAATAAAATGTTTTATACCCGTATGCGTAGCCTTGAACTCCTCTCTAAAGGCCCAAAAGAGGTCGAAGGCAAAAAAGTGCAAGTTGTACCTATCGTATCAGAAATAACAGCTAACTGAAACTCGGTTTAGACGATCAACCCAACAAAAGGGTTTCATTCGATTCCTGAGCCGGCCATTAGTATTTTAAACGCAAGCAACAAATAATTTTTTTTTAGTTCCAAGCTTCTTCGGGATAGTTCAACTGATAAAACTCGAGTCTCGAGAATAGGAGACCCAGGTTCGAACCCTGGTTCTGGCATTACAAGTTGCTGTTATAAATTTGCAGTAAGACAGATGGCTAGTATATACTATATACTATCCATCTGTCTTACTAATAGTATATTCGAAAATGCTTTTTTGAATATATAAAATAGGATATTAAAATAAATTTATATAAAAATAGTATATTCAAAAATACTTTTTTGAATATACTATTTTTATATAAATTATTGGTGGCTAAATACTAGAATTTAATAAAATTTTAAAAAGGGGAAATCCTCTTTGTAAACAGTCTGCTGAAAAATAGAAAATCTCAAAACTATTGACCATTGGCCTGATGAAATAAGAGTTGTTGGCTGGGTTGAAAAGTGCATAATAACCCCAACTAAATTTAATGTAGGCTTACCTGCAAAGTTGACTGATCGGCCAACTGAAAGCCTACTGTTGGCAGACCTGCAAATCTAACGGTTGGGCCAACTGAACGCCAACCGTTGGGTCTACTGAAAGCCTACTGTTGACCTGCAAATCTAACCGTTGGGCCAACCTCGCGCCAACGGTCAAATCCTGTAAATCCAACCGTTGGGCCAACTGAACGCCAACCATTGGGCCTACCTCGAGCCAACGGCCAAATCACACCGTTGGCCAACCATGCCCGAAAATGGTTGGCCTACGACTTAACAATGGTTTTGTGTTACTTGGGATGATGAAACTGTTAACTTCTAAGGGGGAAAAAATTCTGGTTTAGGATTCGATTGAAAAGCATCAAAATTGGCAAGTATTTGCATAAGTGGAAAAAAAATGGCACGTAATTTTTCCAATTTTTCTATAAAATTTTCATAAAAATATATTGGAGTCCAGAAAAAAAACCCTTCGTTATATACTTTCAAAATTTTCGACTATTTTACTGACAGAAGCATTCTGATTACTGACAGAAGCATTTTTTTTTCTTTCGAGTCACTGTGCTATTGCACGCGGTGAAAAGGGAATGATGAGTCAAACAGCATTTTAAAATGTTTCAATTCTCAAGCAGGATATGATGTCAACAAACGGGAGATATAGCGGTTTAGTAGCATTGAAAGGCGTTATGAGTCAAGCGATGCTTTTAAAATTGTCACTTCTCGAGCAGGATATGATGCCATCAAACGGGAGAAATAGCGGATTACTGGTGCGATTATGTTGCTTTCCACTTACCAGTGTTTTTCACTGACGTATTGATTGCTCGCTTATCGTCGAGGTCGACATAAAGGTGCAAGGTATAGATATCGTATCTCATAAGGAATAAGAGCAAAGGGAAATATTTTCAAAGAGAGAATAGATGGAGGTTAAAGATAAAACAAAATGGGGGAAATAAGGAAAGGAATTCGAGAAACTGCATTTGTTAAGTGTATTTAAGGACAGAATCTTGCTTGCCAACTTAATTTAGTTTGTAAAATTGCTTTTTTTCGAAATACGTCACCATCCAAATACTGAAAAGAGTGAACAATTCGCTATGTAAATGCATTTACCAAATAAAAGCTAAAAATAAATTTAATTTTAAAATTTTAACTAACACTAACACACACACACACACACACACGGTATTAAGGCTGTTAGGGATATTAATACACGAACAAAATTGTGACTTTTCCTGTACAACATTGCATTCACGTTGGTTTTGGTCATAAGTTTTATAGTTCTCCTATAGTAAGAAGAACAATTTGACACATGGCAAGAACAACTGTCACTATTAAGTGGGTAGAAAGGTAAACTCATGAGAATTCTAATTACGCTTTACCTATGATGTTCGATCAGGCATATCTAACCGAACTTTTGTCCTAAATTTTAAAATTTTCTTAGTCTCTATTTATAAGAGAATATATTCTATATTCCCTTTATATAAATAACTAAATATATAAATATAAATACAAATATATATATATATATATATATATATATATATATATATATATATATATAAATAAATATATATATATATTATATATATATATATATATATATATATATGTATATATATACATATATATATATATATATATATACATATATAATATATATATATATATATATATATATATAGATATATATATAAGTCCTGAACTGAATTACAAAACAGTGCAAATTATATTTAAAATCCTCCCCATCGTGAGTGCCACAAAGAAATGCTAAACTTTCTAATGGATTGTGTGTCTAGAGGAGAGACAGAAATCCTCTCTGGACGACTGTTTTTAAAGGAAGTCGTTGTGCACTGACATGCTAGGAAAATGCTGAAAAATAAACACTAGTTCCTCTTTATAGATGCAGTCCTCCCTTCTCTATTTTTATAAGAACTGAATGTATGAACTACCATATTGTTAATATATTCGACCCAAAACTCTTGAATTCGTTTGTAATTCAAAGGAGCAAAATCAGATCCCAGTGATACCACATTTTCAAGAACACGATACCCTGATACAAGAAGAAACATAATAGGACAAGTTTTGTTATAACGTACCTTCGAGTTACTGAATTGTTAGTGTATTTTAATTACGTTTCATAGATTTCGTTATTAAATTTAGACGGAACATGGGGGTTCATTTCGTTTTTCGTTTCTGCCACCTAATACCGGTCTCGAGGTTATGACACCAGGGCTCAATCCTTGTCCTTTTGGTTTTTGATAGTTCTTAGGTTGTACGATTTGTTTCGAGTTTGCTGGTGTAGAGTAAACTTCGGAAAACGATTCTCTTTAGCTGATTTGTGATTCAAAATAAGAAGTCCTCTCGATTTCCAGCAAGACTTTAAGAATAAAATAAAATGTGTCCTTTGTCTTCCATAAAAAAATATCTTCTTATTTAAAGATGAAATAAAATTTTGCCATTGATTTTTGGCAGATTTTTCCCAAACTATTTTCAGTATAAATGTCCAGAAAATTTTCCATCTAGAATAAAAAAAATTGCCATAGACATTCCCTCTGGCCACATTTTTCTCTAATGTCATTCCATAATATGACCCTAAGTTCCTAAAACATATCCAAAAATGTAGTTTATTTTTAACTACTACATTTCATTTCATAAAAAATATCACTAATTTCAATATTCCTTCATAGTGCCCTATATTTCCTATTTAAAAAAAAAATAAAATTTTCTAAACTCCTCCTTATTTCATTTTATAAAAAATTGATAATTTCAATTTTTTCTTCATGTTTATATAAGAAAAATTCCATCGTGTAAGAATTCCCTTCTTTCAGCATTGCTGCATTTCCAGTCATAAAAAAATATAATTGTTAATTTTAATTCCCTCATCTTTTCTGCTATAAACAATTAAACTATTAAACAAAAGCTATTATTAAAAGCTATTATTCTGCTTTTAAACCAAATAGGCAGTCCTCTCGATTTCTAGCAAGACTTTAAGAATTAATAAAATGTGTCCTTGGTCTTTCATAAAAATATATCTCCTTATCAATAAAATTTTGCCATAGATTTGTTAATTTTAATTCTCTCATATTTTCTGCTATAAACAATTAAGCTTTTAAGGGGACAGTGGACCCTCAAACCTAACTTTTTTTGTTTTGAATGGATTTGCTTGAAATTTGAATATGTGATTAGTACCATAGATATGTAAAAGTGGTAAAAATTTAAAGATGAAATATTAATAATTTATGAATTTTGAATTATTAATTATATCAAAAATTGGACTAATTAAAAATGTTCCATGCGCATTTCTTTTGCATATAATATGGTAATTTTTATTTACAGGATACCTTATAGAACTAACAATGAAACTTATTGCTTATTTTAAGCATTCATTAAAAATATAAAGAGAAAAAATAATAATAGTGCAAACACTCTTTTTATTACGCAAAATACCTATAAATCATCTTTTCAAGTACAAAATTTAGAAATTCTGAGCTACGAAGCATAATTATTTTCAATAAGATTTATTTGATATACAGTTAAGTATATAAAACTTAAATTTCAAAGCAATACGATAATTAGAAATGCGCCTGGAGCAGTTTGAATATTCGTATGACATGAAAACTTTTATTTTGAGAAAAACACATTTAAAGTTATTGCTATTAGTAGTAACCACATAATATCTAAATTAAATACAAATGCCTATAACTAGGAAAGTAATCACAGAAATTAAAATTCTTTTTGGAACACATTCCTACTCGTCCGTAGTTTCACAATTCAATAAAATAAAAAAAATCGAATTTTTGGATAAGTTTCACAATTTTGAAAGTCCACTGTCCCCTCAAACATAAGCTATTATTAAAAGCTATTAAACGAAATAAGCAGTTCTCTCGATTTCTAGCAAGACTTTAAGAATTAATCTTATGCCATTCCATCAATTTTTCTTCGTTTTTATATAAGAAAAATTCCATCGTATAAGAATTCCCTTCTTTCAGCATTGTTAGATTTGCAGTCATAAAATAAAATTGTTAATTTTAATTCCCTCATATTTTCTGCTATAAACAATTAATTAAGTTCACAGAAAAAAACCCTTAAAATAAACTTTTAAAAATATCCAGTTAAAATAAATATTACTTTTCATTTTAGAATTAACAACAAATTTTTAACGTATCTCACATCTTTAGTTTTTAATTATATCAAAAATGATACGACACAGAATAAACTATTAAACACAAACTAATACGCTTAAAGTTAGCAGATTTTTTTTTTGTTTAATTAGAAAAAAAAAAAGAAAAGAGAGAAACGTAAATAATTGAGTGTCACGGAGTCGCAAAAAATTCCAATCCAAAATAAACTTACGGTCGAAGTGTTGGCAACGATGCGAAACGAGTCGGAAATCGGGCGAACGGAACGTCTAGACGAAATGGCGCTTTCAGGAGAATATACCAAAAGCAATGGCAATTCTTTGTGAAAGCCGAACAGTTTATACCGGTCACAGTAAAATGAGTAGGCTCGTCGGTGACCTACTGACTTAGAGAGAGAGAGAAGGCATCCGGCACAACCCTAAGGGGAAAGAAACACTCGCCGACATGAATGGGGGCCCCCATCACGTAGCGTGGCCACTGTCTGACCCAATATTGGTGGACCGTCGATGGGACACACGCACCGATCGATGAACTCCCAATCGATCGATCGTCTCGGACAGATCAAAGTCAACGATCTGGTCTGGTTCCATGTAACTCACCTTTTTTGTCCCTTTCGGCAACAACTTTTACTTAAGTCTGCTGCGAACGAGAGATTACTAACCCTCGAAAGTGGTTCATTTCGGGTTAGAGAGAAGAGAGTGTTTGTGTGGTGGTTATTAATAGTAAATATTGACAGTCTGCAGCTAATGTTATCAATGAACCATGTTTGGGTTCTGAACGCGCGTGGGAAATCGGAGAGTCGAAGGAAAAGTCTTGTTTTGTTGTTGTTGCTCCGTTGCCATTGTCTGTGAAGAATTTCTTGGGTTTGACTGCCTGGAAAAATTAAGAAAGCGTGGTATAGTGTCTATTAAAACCTTTGATACGTTGGGAGGGGAAAGTTGATAAATTTTCCGATCCATTTAGTTGTACACGGTTTCCTATGGCTCAGTCTAAACGTGGTATAGTGTCTATTAAAACCTTTGATACGCTGAGAGGGGAAAGTCGATCCATTTTCCGATCCATTTAGTTGTACACGGTTTCCTATGGCTCAGTCTAAACGTGGTATAGTGTCTATTAAAACCTTTGATACATTCAGAGGGGAAAGTTGATACATTTCCCGATCCATTTAGTCTTACACGGTTTCCTATGGCTCAGTCTAAGCGTGGCATAGTATCTATTAAAACCTTGGATACGTTGAGAGGGGAAAGTTGATATATTTCCCGATCCATTTAGTCGTACACAGTTTCCTATGGCTCAGTCTAAGCGTGGTATAGTGTCTATTAAAACCTTTGATACGTTGAGAGGGGAAAGTCGATCCATTTTCCGATCAATTTAGTTGTACACGGTTTCCTATGGCTCAGTCTAAGCGTGGTATAGTGTCTATTAAAACCTTTGATACGTTGAGAGGGGAAAGTCGATCCATTTTCCGATCAATTTAGTTGTACACGGTTTCCTATGGCTCAGTCTAAGCGTGGTATAGTGTCTATTAAAACCTTTGATACGTTGAGAGGGGAAAGTCGATCCATTTTCCGATCAATTTAGTTGTACACGGTTTCCTATGGCTCAGTCTAAGCGTGGTATAGTGTCTATTAAAACCTTTGATACATTGAGAGGGGAAAGTCGATACATTTTCCGATCCATTTAGTTGTACACGATTTCCTATGGCTCAGTGTAGGGAAGGATTAAAAAAGGATAGAAAAAAATACTGATGGCAACTGTTTCATTTTTATTAAGGCGTTTGCAAATTTTTCGTGTGCCGCAAACAGTGGTGGATTTAGAAATTTTGCAGCCCTGGGCCAAATTTCTTTTGGGGCCTCTTTCAGATTCATTTGAAGGTAATACGGGGCCCGATTTAGAAAATTCTGGACTATAGGCGCAACTCAGGATGGGGCCCCCTAACACTGATGTGGGCGTAAAATTTTCAAAATTGACACGCAAAAAAATAATCATGAATCATTGTGAAAGTACCATTTTACCAAGAATTGGTTAATTGAAGCGTAGAAGTGTAGAACATTATAAAATACCAAAAAGCAATAAAACATATTAATTTCATCATTTAAACACCAATACCACGCAACCAGAGAAACTTATTAATCTCTTATATACACTATAACACACATATGATGAACTATACATATAACTATACATATGACGAACCAATCAATCAATCAAATTTGAAAGGATATATAAAAAATTACTATTAAAAAAGGTAAAAAAATTGAATTGGAATTTTTTTCTTTTTTTACTTTTAAAATTAAATTTTTTTGGGGCCCCTAGGCCCGGGTCTGATTGTCTGTGAAGAATTTCTTGGGTTTGACTGCCTGGAAAAATTAAGAAAGCGTTGTATAGTGTCTGTTAAGACCTTTGATATATTGAGAGGGGGAAGTTGATACATTTTCCGATCCATTTAGTTGTAGACGGTTTCCTATACACCATGGCTCTGTCTAAGGAAGTGGTTAAGAGCATAGAAAGAAGAAAAACTTCTGATAGCTACTGTTTCATTTTATAAAGGCATTTGCAATTTATTTATTTATTTATTTATTTTAATGTGCCGTAAGCAGAGGCGGATTTAGAAGTTTTGCGGCTCTAGGCAAAATTTCTTTCGGAGGCCCCTTTCGATTCATTTGAAGGCAATAAAAGTATACATTTTTACCATCTACTCGTATGTGATAACCCATAAACTTCTAATAGCGATAGGAATATGCCTTTGTGAATGGTATTTAAGTTGTCAAAATATTAACTTGATCGACAATTTCTTTGACTCGTCGCAAGCTACTTAAATATTATATTATTGATGTTATGATTCGAAATTCTGCTTCTGAAACCTGTTTTTTGGCTTCTAATTTTGATCAAAAGTTGTATTTTATAATGATATTTAAACTTTCTAAATATTAACTTGATCAAAAAATTATTTGACTAGCCTCAAATCCTTTGAACACTTTTTTTTGATTTTATCATTCGTGGATTCTGTATGTGAAACTTTAATTCTTAAATTTTAATAGCGAGCAAACATAGCCTTCGTGAATGGTATTTAAGCTGTCAAAATATTAACTTGATTGACAATTTCTTTGACTCGTCGCAAGCTGCTGAAACATTACATTATTGATCTTATGATTCCTAATTCTGGTTCTGAAACCTTTTTCTTTGACTTCTAACAGTGAGCGAAAGTTGTCTTTATTAATGGTATTTAAACTGTCAAATTATTCAACTTGATAAAACAATTTTTCGACTTGCCACTCAAAGCATTACTTTATTGATCTGATGAATGACTGTTAATTCGGTGCAACCTGTTTCACCGTACTTCGAATGGTAATCCGAAATTTGCATTATAAATAATGGTATTCAAACTGGCAAAATCAGAGATTCCCAACCTTTTTTACGCTTGGGGCATGTTTGGGATTATTAGAAACTTGGGGCACCCTTGTTAGAATTTTAGTTTTTTTTTTCAAATTTTTAAATATTAAATCAAAGCGGAATATATATCAACATGTCACATTTCAGTTCAAATAAATATTTAACCCATGACTGATTTTATTTATTTATTGAAAGATTTAAATAACAAACACTAGAATAGAATATATTAATACACAAAGAAAGAAAGGCGTGGGATTGAATACAAGTGATAACTTACAATTATAGCGTTTTTATTAATTGCGAATACAAGTATTTCTTGACTTACGACCACTCGCACTTACGACCGAAATTTTTAAATTAATATTTTCTCTCAAAAATACTCTTCCTCGAATGTACAGTACATACTTATATGTAGTACATAATTATTAAAAAATATGATGCAATATTCTGCAATACTGCAAAAATTTAAGACTCAGTAATAAAAATGTATGATGCAATAGTTTCGATATCCACACGATAAATCAAATAAACCTCCATGGGCTTCAGAAATGGCTTCAGCTTTCCACTATATTAATAAAGGACTGCAACAATTAGAAGCAATGGATCCAAATTAAGAAAGATTCACGAGTGTAGATCGTCGTATTCAGAAAAATCTGGCTTGCCACCAGACAATATACTACTAGGAAATGAAGACGCAAACTGTTCAAACCGCCTTGGATAACATTGTTATACTTATATGTAGTACATAATTATTAAAAAATATGATGCAATATTCTGCAATACTGCAAAAATTTAAGACTCAGTAATAAAAATGTATGATGCAATAGTTTCGATATCCACACGATAAATCAAATAAACCTCCATGGGCTTCAGAAATGGCTTCAGCTTTCCACTATATTAATAAAGGACTGCAACAATTAGAAGCAATGGATCCAAATTAAGAAAGATTCACGAGTGTAGATCGTCGTATTCAGAAAAATCTGGCTTGCCACCAGACAATATACTACTAGGAAATGAAGACGCAAACTGTTCAAACCGCCTTGGATAACATTGTTATACTTATATGTAGTACATAATTATTAAAAAATATGATGCAATATTCTGCAATACTGCAAAAATTTAAGACTCAGTAATAAAAATGTATGATGCAATAGTTTCGATATCCACACGATAAATCAAATAAACCTCCATGGGCTTCAGAAATGGCTTCAGCTTTCCACTATATTAATAAAGGACTGCAACAATTAGAAGCAATGGATCCAAATTAAGAAAGATTCACGAGTGTAGATCGTCGTATTCAGAAAAATCTGGCTTGCCACCAGACAATATACTACTAGGAAATGAAGACGCAAACTGTTCAAACCGCCTTGGATAACATTGTTATACTTATATGTAGTACATAATTATTAAAAAATATGATGCAATATTCTGCAATACTGCAAAAATTTAAGACTCAGTAATAAAAATGTATGATGCAATAGTTTCGATATCCACACGATAAATCAAATAAACCTCCATGGGCTTCAGAAATGGCTTCAGCTTTCCACTATATTAATAAAGGACTGCAACAATTAGAAGCAATGGATCCAAATTAAGAAAGATTCACGAGTGTAGATCGTCGTATTCAGAAAAATCTGGCTTGCCACCAGACAATATACTACTAGGAAATGAAGACGCAAACTGTTCAAACCGCCTTGGATAACATTGTTATACTTATATGTAGTACATAATTATTAAAAAATATGATGCAATATTCTGCAATACTGCAAAAATTTAAGACTCAGTAATAAAAATGTATGATGCAATAGTTTCGATATCCACACGATAAATCAAATAAACCTCCATGGGCTTCAGAAATGGCTTCAGCTTTCCACTATATTAATAAAGGACTGCAACAATTAGAAGCAATGGATCCAAATTAAGAAAGATTCACGAGTGTAGATCGTCGTATTCAGAAAAATCTGGCTTGCCACCAGACAATATACTACTAGGAAATGAAGACGCAAACTGTTCAAACCGCCTTGGATAACATTGTTATACTTATATGTAGTACATAATTATTAAAAAATATGATGCAATATTCTGCAATACTGCAAAAATTTAAGACTCAGTAATAAAAATGTATGATGCAATAGTTTCGATATCCACACGATAAATCAAATAAACCTCCATGGGCTTCAGAAATGGCTTCAGCTTTCCACTATATTAATAAAGGACTGCAACAATTAGAAGCAATGGATCCAAATTAAGAAAGATTCACGAGTGTAGATCGTCGTATTCAGAAAAATCTGGCTTGCCACCAGACAATATACTACTAGGAAATGAAGACGCAAACTGTTCAAACCGCCTTGGATAACATTGTTATACTTATATGTAGTACATAATTATTAAAAAATATGATGCAATATTCTGCAATACTGCAAAAATTTAAGACTCAGTAATAAAAATGTATGATGCAATAGTTTCGATATCCACACGATAAATCAAATAAACCTCCATGGGCTTCAGAAATGGCTTCAGCTTTCCACTATATTAATAAAGGACTGCAACAATTAGAAGCAATGGATCCAAATTAAGAAAGATTCACGAGTGTAGATCGTCGTATTCAGAAAAATCTGGCTTGCCACCAGACAATATACTACTAGGAAATGAAGACGCAAACTGTTCAAACCGCCTTGGATAACATTGTTATACTTATATGTAGTACATAATTATTAAAAAATATGATGCAATATTCTGCAATACTGCAAAAATTTAAGACTCAGTAATAAAAATGTATGATGCAATAGTTTCGATATCCACACGATAAATCAAATAAACCTCCATGGGCTTCAGAAATGGCTTCAGCTTTCCACTATATTAATAAAGGACTGCAACAATTAGAAGCAATGGATCCAAATTAAGAAAGATTCACGAGTGTAGATCGTCGTATTCAGAAAAATCTGGCTTGCCACCAGACAATATACTACTAGGAAATGAAGACGCAAACTGTTCAAACCGCCTTGGATAACATTGTTATACTTATATGTAGTACATAATTATTAAAAAATATGATGCAATATTCTGCAATACTGCAAAAATTTAAGACTCAGTAATAAAAATGTATGATGCAATAGTTTCGATATCCACACGATAAATCAAATAAACCTCCATGGGCTTCAGAAATGGCTTCAGCTTTCCACTATATTAATAAAGGACTGCAACAATTAGAAGCAATGGATCCAAATTAAGAAAGATTCACGAGTGTAGATCGTCGTATTCAGAAAAATCTGGCTTGCCACCAGACAATATACTACTAGGAAATGAAGACGCAAACTGTTCAAACCGCCTTGGATAACATTGTTATACTTATATGTAGTACATAATTATTAAAAAATATGATGCAATATTCTGCAATACTGCAAAAATTTAAGACTCAGTAATAAAAATGTATGATGCAATAGTTTCGATATCCACACGATAAATCAAATAAACCTCCATGGGCTTCAGAAATGGCTTCAGCTTTCCACTATATTAATAAAGGACTGCAACAATTAGAAGCAATGGATCCAAATTAAGAAAGATTCACGAGTGTAGATCGTCGTATTCAGAAAAATCTGGCTTGCCACCAGACAATATACTACTAGGAAATGAAGACGCAAACTGTTCAAACCGCCTTGGATAACATTGTTATACTTATATGTAGTACATAATTATTAAAAATATGATGCAATATTCTGCAATACTGCAAAAATTTAAGACTCAGTAATAAAAATGTATGATGCAATAGTTTCGATATCCACACGATAAATCAAATAAACCTCCATGGGCTTCAGAAATGGCTTCAGCTTTCCACTATATTAATAAAGGACTGCAACAATTAGAAGCAATGGATCCAAATTAAGAAAGATTCACGAGTGTAGATCGTCGTATTCAGAAAAATCTGGCTTGCCACCAGACAATATACTACTAGGAAATGAAGACGCAAACTGTTCAAACCGCCTTGGATAACATTGTTATACTTATATGTAGTACATAATTATTAAAAAATATGATGCAATATTCTGCAATACTGCAAAAATTTAAGACTCAGTAATAAAAATGTATGATGCAATAGTTTCGATATCCACACGATAAATCAAATAAACCTCCATGGGCTTCAGAAATGGCTTCAGCTTTCCACTATATTAATAAAGGACTGCAACAATTAGAAGCAATGGATCCAAATTAAGAAAGATTCACGAGTGTAGATCGTCGTATTCAGAAAAATCTGGCTTGCCACCAGACAATATACTACTAGGAAATGAAGACGCAAACTGTTCAAACCGCCTTGGATAACATTGTTATACTTATATGTAGTACATAATTATTAAAAAATATGATGCAATATTCTGCAATACTGCAAAAATTTAAGACTCAGTAATAAAAATGTATGATGCAATAGTTTCGATATCCACACGATAAATCAAATAAACCTCCATGGGCTTCAGAAATGGCTTCAGCTTTCCACTATATTAATAAAGGACTGCAACAATTAGAAGCAATGGATCCAAATTAAGAAAGATTCACGAGTGTAGATCGTCGTATTCAGAAAAATCTGGCTTGCCACCAGACAATATACTACTAGGAAATGAAGACGCAAACTGTTCAAACCGCCTTGGATAACATTGTTAAAAAACTTGTAACGTATCTTCTTTCGCAAATTCTAAACCAATGGATTGTACAGTCGAACCCCGTTATAATGAACCCGTTATATAATGAACTCCCGGATATAACGAACGAAAATTTGGGTCCCGCCGTTTTTCTATTGTATTTAATGCTAATTTATCCTTTTATAGCGAACCTCCGAAATCTTAAGAATCGGCTATAGCAAACCTTTTTTTTCAGTTGACTACTGATTTTTTTTAAAAACTTTTTAAAGAATGTTGAAGATGCAACGAATGTTGAAGAAGAAGATGATGAAGAGTTACCTATCACGATGTGGATAGAAAAACACAAAATTTCCTCATTCTCAGATTGTGACAGGCAATTATTCGAAACATGTGAAGTCATTACATGTGAAATTCCAACTGATGACTAGATATTGTGGAAGAAATTAAAATGAATCATTCTGAAATCGAAGATTCTGCATCTGATGCTGATGAAGAGGAGCACATAAATGACAAAATCTCCACCATCTCAGATGCTACAGCAGCGATGCGTGTCAATAATAAGTTTTTGGTCTACACAAACAGTGGAAGAAAGAGTGTTGGAGTCATTCGATGAATTGGACGAAGAAATTCATAAAATGTTTTTGAAATCGGCATCACGTCAGCAGAAGATCAAAACAACAGTGAATCATTAATGATCACTTTTAATAGATTTAATCATTTTTTCAATACACCATTATTGAATACACATAATAACTAATGAGTTATACATTTTGTGAACTCTAAAATTTTTAATTAAGGTTCAGATATAGCGAACCACCGGATATAGCGAACAAATCCTTTGGTCCCTTGAACTTCGTTATAACGGGGTTCGACTGTACTAACATAATAAGTAGTGAGGACAAAGAATTTTTTATGTCTTCTAAATACAATGTATTTTAAATTACGTATTTATGTGTGAAAGTAAAAAATATATGTATGTACATATACAAAAAAAAATTGTTTGAAACTCGACTTACGACCAACTCAACTTACGACCAATGTCCCGGTACCTATCTCGGATCCTAAGTCGAAGAATATCTGTAGGGCTAACTAGTGAGCTACAATGGAAATAACTAAAAAGAGTTTTGTTTTAGCAATGTGAGACTTGCGATGTATGCTTAGGGCACAAATATTTGATATCAATTTAATAATTATCTCAAGGCTTCAATGTACTAACCCTATTGGATTCGCTCACCTCAATGTTTACCTATGGAGAAAATGTGTCCAAGGATTGCCGACTTTCATGGAAAGTTTTTTTTTTTAAATTTATTGTACTCCTTAATAGAGAAAGACATTTTACCCTTTTGGGCATTTTTCGTTTTCTAATAAAGAATACAAATAATATTTTTTAATTTAACTTATTCGGGGGAAAAATCTGGTATAGTATGTGATAACACAAGGGGTGTTAAATTATTGGTGATAATAATTAGGTTAACTTTAAGATAATAAAAGTTAATTTACTTATTGCTTATGATGGTAAATTAGCTGTTGGTGCAAAAATAGATTCTATCTATATGGTTATTAATATTAACTCAAATTATAAGTTAAGTTATTAAGCACCTTACTCAGTACATCGCGTTGTGATTTATCCGTAGAGTTAATATTTAGCATGCAGTGAGGACATACACATAAATACAAATCAAATTACTTGAATGCATTCCTTTTATTTTAGGCCTTCTCACATTACACAATCATTACTAAAACACCTTATCAAATTACTAAATATGCAAAACTCATTATAAATCATGAACATTATTGGGCCTGTTCTTAACACTTCAAATGTGCTAACTCATTGTTAAATCAAATACATTAAAAATTGTCAGGCCTCTTCTTTATCACATTTAAACACATATCACTTATTAGACAATCAATTAGTACATTAAAAACAAAGAAATACAATCGCTCACCAGTTTGCTGAGGTATCGAGAATCATAGCATTTTTTGAAGCACGTGGATTTTTATCATTATGTTGATTGATTCCGCCAGAATAGTTTTTCACAAATATCGACTTAGCACTCACGAGAACGAATCTCACATTCCCTATATAACACGAGCGTTCAGTATGTAGTGATATCTGGAACAACACACGAGAATAATTCCATCAGAACACGTGGTTACAAGTTTCGCCGAGAATGCCTTGCGCGGCAATTATAAATCATTCCATCAGACTGGCTCATACATAGCACATATTATGGTCGTTCGACTTTCACACGAAAAAAATAGGCAATTGAAGAACTCTGGCACTCACTCGCTTCAGAGTATCCAGACACAATCGCAATCCATCCGTGGAAATAAAATTTTTCACGTGTCGGCCATTTACCTCATTTAGTGCAGGTATCCGAATGCTCAGGAATTATATTCGTATTTCGAGAAAAATCTTTTCGGTCACCATTTCACATGCCTCCTCTTTGTAGCCTCAAATTTTACACAAGCCGGTGTAGCTCCACGCACGAACTCCATGTAGGAATCCGTCGTGAGCTACTCTCTTCACAATCTAAAAATCGCGGTCTTTTTTTACCACCGTTGCCACTCAGTTCCTCTTAACTTTTGCTGGTGCTTGAATCAGGGAATGGTATGCGCCTCGACGCAACGCATTTTCGCAATTGCGATTTGCTCACAAATTGTGAAAGTCCTTGCTTTCACATTTCCTCCCCCGAAGCGAAGAAAAAAATTTTTTTTTGATGGAAGGGAAAAAAAATTTTTTTTTTTTTTTTTTTTTTTTTTTTTACAAATTCTCAGAAAATGTGCACTGGAGTAAGCGATTGTCTGATAACACTTATTACATTACATTTTACAACAAAACATTTTTATTTTGAATTCCTCACTGTGCCAAATATATCTTCAAAGTAAATGTAGTGAGCCATTTCCATCTTTACACTTCGATTATTTTTGTATTTGAAGTTATGTATCTTACTGTTACTTTGATTCATTTTTTACCTCTCTTTTTATACAATTTCAAGTTACTGACACAAAACTATTCAATATTCTTACATATTATCAAAATTTTTTTTTTGGAAATCTTATCTTTTACACCCTATTTATGCATACATCATTTTTTTAACCGTCTATCCACACAATCATCCTTTTGATAATTTCTGATTCTTATTTACCTGATTGAAATCAATTTTATCATCTTATCAGTTTTCTTATCACAGTATTCTTAGCAATCTTAAGTACTTTTTCATTGATCAGCAATTAAAGACATATTTCAAATTTCAATTAACAATTTTCTTCCTAACAAATCTGGACCAGCCAAACAATTTGTTAACACACCCTAGAAGTTCGCGACGCCTCAAGAATGCTTGAAGAAATTAGCAAAAGAAAAATTAAATTTATCTGTATTTTCTAACTATTAACCTTTAGTTATTTGAATTCGTTGAATTGTTTGATATTAGATTTTCTCTTAATTTATTTTGTTTGAAAATTTTGCTTACATTTACCTTTATTGTTTTTTCATTCGGATCATTTACATTTTCAATCAGATAATTGTCGTTTCTCAATGCTTTTTTTATCACGAAAGGACCTTTGTATTTTTTTTTCAATACATGTGGATTGATGAACTCTTTTACAAATATTTTATCACCAGTTTCAAATATAGGTTTTTTTCTACCTTTAATATATTTAGCATGCTTTTTAAAATACTGGGATTCATTTTCTTGCACTTCTTTTCTTGTATTACTTATTTGTTCATTCATTTTGCTTATATATTTTGAGTATTTTTCAACTTGTTTTGGTTCATCATGGCGGTGTATGGGTAAGTTGATTTCTCTGCCAAAGAATAATTTTGCAGGCGAAAAACCTGTTACACTGTGTTCAGTACCATTATAATGCAACTTGAAAAGATGTATGTTCTGTGACCATTCAAATGTTTCATGTGATAGTGCTGTAATACTGGATTTCATCGTTCTATGTGACCTTTCAACAACTCCATTTGATTGAGGATAGTAAATTGAACAATTTCTAAAATCAATGTTCAGATCACTTAAAAATTTTCTCATGTCATCAGACTGGCTCATACATAGCACATATTATGGTCGTTCGACTTTCACACGAAAAAAATAGGCAATTGAAGAACTCTGGCACTCACTCGCTTCAGAGTATCCAGACACAATCGCAATCCATCCGTGGAAATAAAATTTTTCACGTGTCGGCCATTTACCTCATTTAGTGCAGGTATCCGAATGCTCAGGAATTATATTCGTATTTCGAGAAAAATCTTTTCGGTCACCATTTCACATGCCTCCTCTTTGTAGCCTCAAATTTTACACAAGCCGGTGTAGCTCCACGCACGAACTCCATGTAGGAATCCGTCGTGAGCTACTCTCTTCACAATCTAAAAATCGCGGTCTTTTTTTACCACCGTTGCCACTCAGTTCCTCTTAACTTTTGCTGGTGCTTGAATCAGGGAATGGTATGCGCCTCGACGCAACGCATTTTCGCAATTGCGATTTGCTCACAAATTGTGAAAGTCCTTGCTTTCACAGTATGTTTCAAACGCTCATCAATTCCTTTGGTGGATGACATTTATAGAATGAATTGTGTTGCAAGGTGCAGAAAAGTTCGGGCTTTCTGAAAATACTCTTTTTATTGAATTATCAGCATTTATGTAGCCGTTAATCGTAGATACACATTTTCCATAGGTTAACATTGAGGTGAGTATATCCAATAGGGTTAGTACACAGAAGCCTTAAGTGGGCTCTACTTATATTCTTTTGTTTATCACCGAAAAAACCTCATTGCACCTCTGACCGATTTTTTGGTACCCTAAAGTGAAGCGGGACACTGGTTAGGTATCACTGTTCAATATAGTAATTCAATCGACAGATTTTTTAAAGCGCCCTAAGCCTCCCAAACACTACTTTTGTGGATTTTATAATTCACTTTTCTGCGTTTGAAATCTCCTCTTTCCCTCAATCTCATGATTGGAAACGGTCATTCCGTTTCATTTTAGCAAAAGTCATCGTCAAGGTATCTGCTCTTTAGCACACGGACATCGGTTTACCCTTGCTCTATGTAGGGATGCTACATCGACAACAAAACATCAATGCGTTGAAACATCGATGTTCAATATTAAAACATCGATGCTAATAAAACATCGCTCAAAAACCATCGATGTTTTTAAACATCGATGTTGTTAACATTTATGGTCGTGATCCGACAAATCATTATCTTGTAGAAGTAATAATGACTGTAGAACCAACTCTAATTTACATCTGGTTTATTGACACATTAAAATCTTGGTTAAATAAATCATTTACAAAGGTTCGTTCCGACGAACGTTAATACACTCATGAGAGCAGGGCTTATTCTTCAAAGTCCAAACGAGACCCCCGTCTCTCCGTACGCGTGGCGACCTTTCAAGAGTCCAAGTCTCTTCTCCCCCTTCATTCGCAACACCGTCGTTATTTATCAATTCTTCTCAGCCCTTTTCTCGAACCATCTCGAACCATCTCGAATACCCGACCTTTTCCGGTTCCGCCCTCTGCAGACCACCTATGGTGAATTTCTTTCCTGCCGACTTCTCCAAGGGAAAAACGCGCCGCTAATGGGTTTCACAAATCATTCTAAAAGACTCGCGTACTTTTTCCCTTTTGTCGCACCTCTCCAAAGGTGTATATCGTTCGACACCTGTTTGCGTTTATTTTGGGCTTATTGAAGACGCTATTACCCACCTTCATCAATTCCACTTAAGAATGGGAGACGAGAGTCTGACAGATGTTTTAGAACATCCATTTTTTAAAACTGGTTTAGTAACCTCTAACATTAATGTTACTTCGGTTAGTCGTGGGGGGAGGGGATTAATTTTACTCTCTGATTGGGCTGACACAAATGACCAAAACTTGGTTGCTAGAGTCAATGCATATCACAGAATTTCCATGATACATTTCATTACTTTTACCAGAAAATTGAGGAAGAATTTATTTCTATAAAAACAATTGATAGGACCAAAGCCATAAAAAAATATCCGTGATGTTTTCTAATTTAAATTGGCTGAATGTGAAAAAGTATTGTAATATTTATTTACAAGTTGGAGAATAATTTACTTCTAGGAGGCTTAGATAATTTAGTAAAAAAAAAATGTGAAGTTGTTACATTTAACAAGCGTTTAAAACCCTCGTCTTCAATAATTGAAATCACCTGGGAATCTCTACAAATCATGTAAAGGATAGCTTGAGAAACTTTGCTGTGCATATCTCCACCAAATTTTTTTTTTATTATGGGGCTTTTTCATAAAAAAAAAACATCGAGACAATATAAAACATCGAGCACAAAACATCGATGTTAAAAAAACGTCGGCTTCAATAAATCGATGTTTAGAACATCGATGTTTTTAAAACATCGACATCGATGTCGCATCCCTAGCTCTAGGGGGAAACGGAATTTTCTTCGCAAGCCAAAGCTTGGACCGATTACGGATCCAGGCGGCAGCCGTGCGATTTTTCTAAATACATGTTTGGCAACTCGTTTACTTCGGAAAATTACTATAAGTTTATTTATTTACTAGCTGAAAACCCGCGCTTCGCTACGGAGTACATTCAAATTAAATACAACGGTCAACGTATGCAATTTATGCCAAAAAATAAATATATATATTTATAATAAATGCGATGATCAATGTATACAATTGATGTAAAATATATATCTATCTATATATATATATTTATAAAAAAAATCGTAGGGGATATGCATTTTTTTTGGATAATATCCAATCGTCTGCTGCATTAGAAAGAGAAAAAAATATTTTTTTTGTCTATTTAGTTGTTACGCACGTGACGATAAATTTATTGAAAGAACCAGAAAAAGAAAAAACGTGATCAGCATTTAATAAATTAAATTCTAAAAATTAGTTTTTAAAAATTCACCAAAAATCAGAAAATGGAGGTAAAGATACGAAAAAGGTTTCATTTTAAAGGAATTTTTATGATCTTTCTCGTGGTATAAATTTTATAACGCTCAATTTATTATTTTAAATGCAAACTTAAAAAAAGTTACTAAAACAGCTTAAAAATTTAATTTCAAAAAATCTAAGAAGAATTTTTGAAAAATCTTTCTTAGTGCACCCCTACACTATTAGAAGAATCGCCATGCAAAATTTCAGCCCTTTAGGTCCAGCGGTTTGGTCTGTGCGTTGTCTGTCAGTCAGTCAGTCAGTCAGTGAATGAATGAGTCAGTTACGGAACTGTTTTATATATATAGACTAGCTGAAAACCCGCACTTCGCTACGGAGTACATTCAAAGTAAAAACATCGGTGAATGTATGCAATTAATGCCAATATATATATAATAAATACGACGATCAATGTATATAATTGATGTAAAATATATATATATTTATAAAAAAATCGTAAGGGATATTTTTATATACAAAATAATGTAGAAGAAGATATTCAAATTAAATCTAATATAAAGAATACTAAAGAATATAGTACAGTTAATATAGTACAGTTTCTAGAACATTTCTTTTACTGTATTTTAATATTTTTTTGGATAATGTCCAATCGTCTGCCGCATTAGCAAGAAAAAAAAATTATTTTTTGTCTATTTAGTTTTTATGCACGTGACGATAAATTCATTTAAAGTACCAGAAAAAGAAGTCACGTGATCAGCATTTAATAAATTAAATTCTAAAAATTAATCTTTAAAATTTCACCAAAAATCAGGAAATGAAGGTAAAGATTCGAAAAAGATTTCATTTTAAAGGAATTTTTATGATCTTTCTTGTGATATAAATTTTATAACCCTCAAATTATTATTTTAAATGCAAACTTAAAAAAAGTAAAAAAAACAGCTTAAAAATTTAATTTAAAAAAATCTAAGAAGAATTTTTGAAAAATCTTTCTTAGTGCACCCCTACACTATTAGAAGAATCGCCATGCAAAATTTCAGCCCTTTAGGTCCAGCGGTTTGGTCTGTGCGTTGTATGTCAGTCAGTCAGTGAATGAATGAATGAATGAATGAATGAGTCAGTTACGGAACTGTTTTATATATATAGATTATCCGTTCGGAGGTGAAAGCAGTGCAATGCTTCGCATTTGCTAGGAACTCCGTAAATCCTACTACCTTGACCTTTACCTTGCATGATCAAGAAACTCACGCCTGATTTTATAAGAGCTTTTCGTGATATGCTGTATATTTATCAGCGTTCGCGTTGCTACCTTTTTCTTGCACTTCGGAAATAATTCTCGGACGAAATGGGGTTGGAAATGGACTGATAAAAAAATGATAGTTTCGCAATTGTTATATAACACGAATCATGCTTTTGCGGTATTTTTCCCATCCAAATCGTTACGGAACGAAAATGCGTCAAGCAAAAAATAAAGTATGGTCTGCAATTACTTATGATTCTCATGCTTTGCAAAGTAGTCGGGTAATGTAGAAGTAATAATAGTAATAATAAACAAGTAATAATTAATAAAATAATCATATAAAATATATTAAATTCCATTACTTGTTAATCATATTTTAATATAATTAACAAATAGTAATAATTATTAACAAGAAGAATGATGATTGATACTAATAACAATAATAATAATTGGTATTAATAATAATAATTTGTACTACTACATCTAAAAATAATTTGGCTATCGTGTTCGTACCTCAGTCTTGCATGAACGGCAATAATAATTCTTAATAATAATAAATTGATAAAAATTAATGAAATTAGAATATAAGATTTATTAATTTTATTATTTTTTAATTACGTTATTAATATAATTAACAATTAATAATAATTAATAATAAAAAGAATGACGATTGGTATGAATAATAACAATAATAATAATAATTGGTATTAATAATAATAATTTGCATTACTACAAATAAAATAATTTGGCTACCGTGTTCGTACCTCAGTCTTGCATAAACAGAAATAATAATAATTTTAGTAATAATAAACACGTAATAATGATAAAATAATCATTTAAAATATATTAATTTCATTATTTGTTAGTTATATTTGTAATATAATTAATAATTAATAATAATTAATTATAATAATAAGAGGGATTATTATTATTATTAATATTATTAATAATTTGTACGACTACTAATAAAAATAATTACAACAGCAAATAAATATTAATAAAATAATTAAATAAAATATGTTAATTTCATTCCTTAATTATATTACCAATATAATTTGGCTACCGTGGCGTCATAATGATTATAATAATAAACAAGTAATAATTATTAAAGTAATCATATAAAATATATTATATTTAATTATTTGTTAATTATATTTTAATATAATTAACGAATAATCATAATTAAGAAGAAGAAGAATGATGATTTATATGAATAATAATAATAATAATAATTCGTATTAATAATAATAATTTGTACTACTAGTAACAAAAATACTTTAGCCACCGTGTTCGTACCTCAGTCTTGCATGAACGGCAATAATAATTATTCATAATAATAATAAACAAATAATAATTAATAAAATAAGAATATAAGAATTAATAATAAAATTAAAATATAAGAATTAATTAAGAATTAATAATAAAAAATTATAATAATAATAATAATTTCTATTAATATTAATAATTTCTACTACTACTAATAATAAAAATACTTTTGCCCCCGCGTTCGTATCACTGTCTAGCATGAACGGCAATAATAATAGAATAGCAAACAAATAATTTAATAATAATAATAATAATAATAATTGGTATTAACAATAATAATTTCTACTAATAATAATAAAAATTCTTTGGCCATTGCATTCATAGCTCTGTCTTACATGGAGGTGATAATAATAGTTATAATAACAAACAAATCATAATTAATAATAATAATAATAATTGGTATAAATAACAAAAATTTGCACTACTTCTAATGCAAATACTTTGGCAACCGTGATAGTATGTCAGTCTTGCATGAACAGCAATCAAGGTGAGAGTCCGAAAAAAAAACAAGAAAAAAAAAACACATTTGCAAAAATGTTCCAAGCACGTCGATTCTAGCTGTAAGTGAAGAGATGACCCGACTTCTACAGTCGAGTTCTTTTTTCTTTTTGCATAACGAGAAAATCAGCATCCTAGCCAAGGGCGGTTCACATTACTTTTGTCAGCGTAAGTGTTAACAGCATCAATTTTTTTTCCACGATCAATAATTTCGAGGACTTCGTCGCTACGGATGGCATCATAGCGTTGGGCCGTGAAATTGGTCAACAATTATCCACACTGTTGACGCCTCACCTGACGCTACACAGATGAACAGCTTGTTCTGTTTAGGATATTTTTCGATTTCGTCGTGGCAAACACTTCTCTATAATATATATACAGTGGAATCTCGATCTATCGTTTTTCAAGGGACCGATTGAAATGAACGATAAATGCGGGAAAACGATAGATGCGGAAACATAACAAAGCAATATGATCGTTGGGACTGGATAAAATGAACGATACATACGGAAAAACGATCGAGAGTGCACTGTATATATATATATATATATATATATATATATATATATATATATATATATATATATATATATATATATATACATATATATATATATATACATATATACATATATATATACATATATATATATATATACATATATACATATACATATATATATATATGAGGGTGCAAAAATGAGGGTGCGTATTATACTCGGGTACACAAAAAAAACGTAGTTTTAAACATTGATATACGAACGTACAGCAGCTGTAAGACATTGTTGCAACACGGGTGCGTGCGCGTCTGCACTCCGTAACTCATCCACCCATTTACTAAGCAGGTATTCCTTTAAAAAAAACGGAACTCACAGTTCGTATCGTCAAGTGAGGATGATGATGGCGATATATATTACGACGGCAACAATAATTATGACATGGACGCAACAACAATAGATAAGCTGTATTCTAGTGAAAGTGATTAAGACTGATAATTTGACGATATTGTTTGTTTTGAATTGACAATTTAAGTTTTTTTTTCTACCGAATTTGATGTTTTCGTTTCTTTGTATTACAAATTTTATTTGTTAATAAATATTTGTGCAATTTTTAAATAAAATACTTAAAAGTTATGGGTGCTTATTAAGGTCTAATTTTAATTTTTTCCGAATATTTGGCTCAAGATCAAGCATGCATATTATACACGCGTGCGTATTATAGTCGAGATATTACGGTACAGTCGAACCCAGTTATAACGAACTTCAATGGACCAAAGGTTTTGTTCGCTATATCCGAACCTTTAAGTAAAATGTTAGAGTTCACAAATGTATAACTCATTAGTTGCTATGTATATTCAATGATGATGTATTGAAAGAATGATAAAATCTATTAAAAACGATCATTAATGAATTAAATTGACTAAAATCGATTACATTAAACTGACAGAATACTAATTAAATTAACTAAAAATGAAGACAAATGGAAATAAATTGATTTTATCTTTAATAGTTGCTTGCTGTTTTCATACAGAAATAATCGGTAATCTTCTGCTGACGTGATGCCGATTTCAAAAACATTTTATGAATTTCTTCATCCAATACATCAAATGACTCAAACACTCTTTCTTCCACTGTTTGTGTTGCCAAAAACTTATTAATTACACTCATCGCTGCTGTAGCATGTGAAATGGTGGATATTTCGTCATTTATGTGCTCCTTTTCATCAGCATCAGAAGCAGAATCTTCGATTTCAGAATGATTCATTTTAATTTCTTCCAGTCAGATTCTATCAGTCAGATTTTCACGTGTAGTGACTTCATCATCACATGTTTCGAACAACTGCACGCCACAATCTGAGAATGAGGAAATTTTGTGCTTTTCTATCCACATCGCGATAGGTAAATCTTCATCATCTTCTTCTTCAACATTCTTTGCTTCTTCAACATTCGTTGTATCTTCAACATACTTAAAAAGGTTTAAAAATTAAGAAAACTTCCGTTGTCGACTGAAAAAAATGTTCGTTATAGCCGATTCTTAAGATTTTGGAGGTTTGCTATAAAAGGATAAATTAGCATTAAATAAATAGGAAAACGGCGGGACCAAAATTTTCGTTCGTTATCCGGGAGTTCGTTATATACCAGGTTCGCTATAACGGGGTTCAACTGTATATGTTTTATTAACGCGCGACTGGCAATGGGTGCTTAGAGAACAAATGTTTGTTATAAATATTTATAATAAGAGGTCCCAACCGATATTTTTTTGTTTATCCCAAAAAAAAATCTCGCGGCACACCGATTTGGGATCATTGATTGACCTATTAGCCTTATTGACCTTTATTATGCACACGAGGAGCTTGTAAAAAAGAGACAATCAACAATAGATTCAAACGTGCTATTAAGTTACTTGTTTTAAGTTAGACATCAATGTGATAAAGATGTCCTGTTAGACGCCTTCGAACGGCAACCACATGCAGTTAGAATTCAGACCAATTCCGCTTCCCTTTTTTTCAGGCCACCGTGGAAGGCGTGGGAATCATAGACAAAGGAGATTGGGTTATCGCTCGAGCCTCCGAGAATCCGTAATACTCGAAATTATACACTAAAAGCGAATAATTTGTGTCGTACCTGACGCTTTCTATAATAATAGTTAATAAAATAATTATATAAAATATGTAAATTTTATTTGCTAATTATATTACAAATATAATTAACAAATAATAATAATAATAATTGGTATTAATAATAATAATTTTTATTACTACTAATAAAAATACTTTGGCTACCGTGTTTGCATCTCAGTTTTGCATGAACGGCAATTATAATTATTAAAAATGATAATCAAATAATAATTAATAAAATAAGAACATCATATATATATATATATATATATATATATATATATATATATATATATATATATATTAATTTTATTATTAGTTAATTACGTTATTAATATAATTAACAAATGATAATAATAATAATAATAATAATAATAATAATAATTGGTATCAATAATAATAATTGGTATTAATAATAATAATTTTTACTACTAATAATAAAAATACTTTAGCTACCGTGTACGTATCTCAGTCTTGCATGAACGGCAATTATAATTATTAATAATGATAAACAAATAATAATTAATAAAATAAGAATATCATATATATATTAATTTTATTATTAGTTGATTACGTTCTTAATATAATTAACAAATAATAATAATAATAATAATAATGATAATTATAGCAATAATAATAATTGGTATTAACAATAATAATTTTTACTACTAATAGTAAAAATACTTTGGCTAGCGTGTTCGTATCTCAGTCTTGCATGAATGACAATACTAATTAATAAAATAAAAATATAATATAGATTAATTTTATTGTTAGTTAATTACGTTATTAATATAATTAACAAATAATAATAATAATAATAATAATTGGTATTAATAATAATAATTTTTACTACTAATAATAAAAACACTTTAGCTACCGTGTTCGTATCTCAGGCTTGCAGGAACGGCAATAATAATTATTAATAATAATAAATAAATAATAATTAATAAAATAAGAATATGATATATCTTAATTTTATTTTTAGTTAATTACGTTATTAATATAATTAATAAATAATAATAATAATAATAATAATAATAATTGGTATTAACAATAATAATTTTTGCTACAAATAATAAAATGCTTTAGCTCTCGTGTTCGCATCTCAGTCTTGCATGAACGGCAATAATAATTATTAATAATAATAAACAAATAATAATTAATAATAATAATAAACAAATAATAATTATTAATAATAATAAACAAATAATAATTAATAAAATAAGAATATAATATATATTAATTTTAATATTAGTTAATTACGTTATTAATATAATTAACAAATAATAATAATTATTATTTGTATTAATAATAATAATATGTAATACTACTGATAAAAATACTTTAGCCACCGCGTGCGTATCTCTCTCTAGCATGAACAACATTAGTAATAGAATAACAAACAAATAATTTAATAATAAAAATAATAGGTATTAATAATAATAATTGGTACTAATACTAATAAAAATACTTTATTTAATTAATAAAATATTATTATTTTAACTAATAAATTAAGAATATAATATAGATTAATTTTATTGTTAGTTAATTACACCATTAATATAATTAACAAATAATAATAATAATAATAATAATAGTAATAATAATTAGTATTAATAATAATAATTTTTACTACTAATAATAAAAATACTTTAGCTCTCGTGTTGCATGATCGGCATGATCTTGCATGATGAGTCTTGCATGATCGGCAATAATTATTAATAATAATAAACAAATAATAATTAATAAAATAGCAATATAATATATGTTAATTTTAATATTAGTTAATTACGTTATTAATTTTTTTTTCAACACCAATGCGGAGGCACTTGTAATCAAACATTGGCCTATACTACGCCGCAATTTTACTGCCCATTTTATTATGGGGACACCATATAGGCTGACAGCAGTACCCCCTATGAAGGGATAACACAAAGACGGGATTCGATCTGAGAACCCTCAGCATAGGAAACCAGCGCGCCGTACCACAGGGCCGCCACAAGCCCCACGTTGTTAATATAATTAAAAAATAATAATCATTATTTATATTAATAACTAGCTGAAAACCCGCACTTCGCTACGGAGTACATTCAAATTAAATACAACGGTCAATGTATGCAATTAATGCCTATATATATATATATATATATATATATATATATATATATATATATATATATATATTTATATATATATATTTATATATATATATATATATATATAT
Source organism: Dolomedes plantarius (assembly GCA_907164885.2). Lineage (NCBI taxonomy): Eukaryota > Metazoa > Arthropoda > Arachnida > Araneae > Dolomedidae > Dolomedes > Dolomedes plantarius. The sequence continues at coordinate 107,884,502 of OU015499.1, forward strand.
ATATATATATATATATATATATATATATATATATATATATATATATATATATATATATGTACAATAATTACGATGATCAATGTATACAATTGATGTAAAAAGAATACATTTATAAAAAAATCGTAAGGGATATTTTTATAGACAAAATAATGTAGAAGAAGATATTCTAATTAAATCTAATATAAAGAATACTAAAGAATATAGTACAGTTAATATAGTACAGTTTCTAGAACATTTCTTTTACTGCATTTTAATATTTTTTTGGATAATGTCCAATCGTCTGCCGCATTAGCAAGAAAAAAAAATTATTTTTTGTCTATTTAGTTTTTATGCACGTGACGATAAATTTATTTAAAGTACCAGAAAAAGAAGTCACGTGATCAGCATTTAATAAATTAAATTCCAAAAATTAATCTTTAAAAATTCACCAAAAATCAGGAAATGAAGGTAAAGATTCGAAAAAGATTTCATTTTAAAGGAATTTTTATGATCTTTCTCGTGATATAAATTTTATAACCCTCAAATTATTATTTTAAATGCAAACTTAAAAAAAGTAAAAAAACAGCTTAAAAATTTAATTTATAAAAATCTAAGAAGAATTTTTCAAAAATCTCTCTTAGTGCACCCCTACACTATAAGAAGAATCGCCATGCAAAATTTCAGCCCTTTAGGTCCAGCGGTTTGGTCTGTGCGTTGTATGTCAGTCAGTCAGTGAATGAATGAATGAATGAATGAGTCAGTTACGGAACTGTTTTATATATATAGATAATAATATGTACTAATACTGAGACGACACACTGAGAGACAGTGCTGCGGAGTGGGAGCTCGAAGACGCGCACTTGGTTTTGTTCTTAGATCAGTGGTGAGCAAACACTTTTTGACCGAGACCCACTTTCTTTAAATACGAAAAATCACGCAACCCCCAAATGAATATTTTTCGGTAGTAGCAAACTTTTTTTTCTTTAATCCGAGAAACGTTAACAAAAATAGAAAAAAGAAATAAGCAAATTTTTACAAACTATTTTAAAAGTCAATGTAGATTGTGGGTATATATTTACTTTGCCTAATAAAAGTAAAAAAAAAAAAAGGCCTCGCTTATACTTCTGCAATTGTTTTTGCCAAATCTCATGTAATCAATATTCCGTACTGAAAAATTAATATGTATTAGTATTTCATTCAGGTTAAAGAGCATGATTTCAAAATTATAAGCTTTATATTAAAACATTGAAAATTGTAAACTGCATTTACTTAAATAAAACTAAAATAGCAAGCAAATTCCAGGTAGTCTCTTCTAACGAAACTACCGCGGGATATTAACTTTTTCCTTACGGGGTGGGATAGCATGTATCCCAAGAATACGGGCCCGAGAATGAATATATATATATATATATATATATATATATATATATATATATATATATATATATATACATATATATATATATATATATATATATATATATATATATATATATATATATATATAACAACAAATTATTACTGAACTAGTACATTGACTTGAAAAAATCTGCTAAATTTTTTTTGTCGAAGAAAAGGATACCTCTCCCTTGAAGCCAAATTACGACAGCCGTAGCAGACTGCGGACCACTAAGCTAGAAATTGGACCATGTGCGGACCACCACACCCCACTGACTTGAGGGGGGAACCTTCCGGGGTGGGTATGGGATTATTATAGACTATCCCTCAGGCAAAAGGGAAACAGGATTAACGTACTCACATTCTAACTTATCGTATTCTAATAACAAAATACAGTCGAACCTCCATATATCGAACTTCTCCATATCGAAATTTTCTATATATCGAACTCTTAACAAATCTCCGTGTTCATTACATAGAAAAACTGTTTCTATATATCGAAAAAATCTCTATATATCGAAATTTTTTTTCGCGACTTATTGGGAGATCTTATTCCACTTTAGAATAAAATCTCCCAATTTTTGGCATTTGAAACAATACGTCTTGGACTTCAATTCGCGGAAAATGTCCCTGATGAAGTTTTTAGTGGACTGAATAAATGCGAGCATTTCTTTGATGAACTTTTCGCAAAACTGGCAGTTCAGCAAGATATTAATAGTTTTTTTTAAAAAGAATGTAGCTGTGGTCACTGTAACCACTGTCTGGATTATTGTTTTTTTAAAAGATATATAGTACTCAATAAATCTTTCATATTAATTCATTTTTTAGTTATTAACTTTCATTTAATGTGATTGGCATATAAATTAGAAATGGAGTTTCGTATACAAAAATCCCCTTTAATTTTAATGTTTTAGGAGAATTATGATAAAACTAAGATCAATTCTATATATTGAAATTTCTATATATCGAATTTGTTTCCGGCATTTTGCTACTTCGATATATGGAGGTTCGACTGTAATTATGTTAAACCTTTAAGAAATTTTAATTGAACACCTGATAGTCATCGGATATATTCGGCCCACCTAGTTCAATTTAATATTGCTTTCAAAATCCCTATTTATTTGGAAACTTTTTATATAATGGTGCCGGACCACTCCCAAGGCTCTCGCGGACCACCGCGAGAGAGTATAGTAGTATACTATATTCTAGAGTATAGTATAGTATACTCTACTCTACTCTACTCTACTACATTATACTATACTATACTATACTATACTATACTCTACCCTACTCTACTCTACTCTACTCTACTCTACTCTACTATACTATACTATAGTATAGTATAGTATAGTAGAGTAGAGTAGAGTAGAGTAGAGTAAAGTATAGTATAGTGTAGTATAGTATAGTATAGTATAGTATAGTATACTATACTATACTATACTATACTATAATATAACGCTGTTATATGTATCTATACTATACTATACTATATTCCTCTGGTGCTCGGACCACCGGTTGGAAACCCCTGGTTTAGACAGACCTTATAAAATAAAACTGTGTAATCACACGTAATATGTAATATTTGTGTAGTCACATGTTATGTAATTTAAGTTTATTTTAATAAGGATTTCGCTTAATCCGAAAAATTCGTTAATCCGAAAAGGGTCTTATCCCAATCATTTCGGATTATCGGGACTCTGCTGTACTTTTCGAAAATGTAAAGCTTCTTTCTGTAAATTGTTTCGTTCGTTTTTTTTATGACCCTTTGAAATATGGGCGTACATTATTCAGTACCTTGTATTTTATTTGGAAGTTAAGGGGACAGTGGACCTTGAAACCTAACTTTTATTGTTTTGAATGGATTTGCTTGAAATTAGAATATGTGATTAGTACCATAGATATGTAAAAGTGGTTAAAATTTAAAGATGAAATATTAGTAACGTATGCATTAGGAATTATCAATTATATCAAAAATTGGCCTAATTAAAAATGTTCTATGCGCATTTCTTTTGCATATAATATGGTAATTTTTATTTACAGGATACCTTATAGAACTAACAATGAAACTTATTGCTTATTTTAAGCATTCATTAAAAATATAAAGAGAAAAAAATAATAATAATGAAAACACCCTTTTTATTACGCAAAATACCTATAAATCATCTTTTCAAGTACAAAATTTAAAAATTTTGAGTTACGAAACATAAATTTTTTCAATAAGATTTATTTTATATACAATTAAGTATATAAAACTTAAATTTCAAAGCAATTTGATAATTAGAAATGCGCCTGGAGCAGTTTGAATATTCGTATGACGTGAAAATTTTTATTTTGAGAAAAACACATTTAAAGTTATTGCTATTAGTAACCACATAATATCTAAATTAAATACAAATGCCTATAGCTAGGAAAGTAATCACAGAAATAAGAAATTCTTTTTGCAACACGTTCCTACTCGTCCGTAGTTTCAAAATTCAAGAAAATAAAAAAATTGAATTTTTGGACAAATTTCACAATTTTGAAAGTCCACTGTCCCCTTAAAATTGGGGAAATATTATTACAAGGTGCAAATTCAAAGCAGGTACTACTAGTTTCCACAGTACTGTCTTATCCAAGTTGAAGCATTGTTTTGTTTTTTATCTGTTTGTATCATTATTCTCGAAAAAAAATTGTCTTTGAAGAGCCTTATTTTATCACCAAATCTCCAGTATAGATCTCCACGAGTTTAGACTTTTCAGAAAAATGCGTAGGTGATTCGCTAGTGCCAAGTAGTTCGCCAGCGATTATAAGTAAGCATCTGATAACAATTTTGTCTCCGTTTCTATGACATCCTCTGCTGACGTCATAGGGAATGTTTCATTGCTAAGACACAACTCTAATCTTGACAGTGGATGGAAAACAAGCACGAACTCCTCTTATCTTTCTCCCTCCCTCTCTCTAAGCAAACAAACATTCAGTTAACCGCACACTGATATTCAGAAAAGCAGAAAATAATGTTGCCATTTCTATGTACTTGTGGGGAAAAAAAGGTATTAACTTCCATGCCAGGAAAAGGAATTAACTCTCCAGCCTTCAGAACAGACATTTTTTATCAGCAAGGTTTTATTTCTTAATATATTGATTACCAGAAAAAAGTTTTTTTTAATGCCATACACACTGTATTGCGAGAAAAACTGGGATGCCTGTCTAATAGGGGGGAGCGTAAAAAAAAGTTTTCGATTTTGTTTTTGCCCTAGTGCGAAAAAGTTGGGTACTGGTGGGTAGGTCGCGTATGCAAAGTTTTGGGAAAAACAAAAAATATCTTCCGTTTCCATTTCGGCCGTGATTTTTAACAGATTTTTACCATACAGTTAAAAATGTGTATTTCCATTGTTTTGTATGCAACTCGTCATTTTGTCCTTAAATAAAATACAGAGGTAATTCGAAACTTAATACAGAAAGGCAGCAGCTGACACACTGCGTGCAGAAAGGTAAAGAAATATTTTGGCATGAAAACATTGTGAACAACAATTTTAGAAACGAAGCTTAAAACATTCGTGAAAGACTCACAGAAATTGCTCGAAATTTCTGAGTAAGTGTGTTTCTTTTAGCAAATTTTCTTGCCCAAAGCATAAAAGGATCCCTTAAATGGAAAGAACTTTTTTTTATAGACCAACGGGCACTTAGGCAAATGTCCATAGGCACAGTTGACTTAAAAGAAACTGAAAGCCGAGGAAACGAGCCGATAGGAAGCAGAAAGAGACAGATGCAGTAAGTCTTAAAATAAACGTTTCGCCATCTGTTACTCCATCTAGGCTCACATTTCCTGATCCATATTCTGATGTGGATCCTCATAACTCCGATAGTGACACAGATTACTTGAAGCCTGCCACCTCCACATCCAGGATGACTCAATATGAAGGGAAAAAGACGTCACGATCAAGCCGATACCCAGCAGTATCTACAGCTTGTGACAGGACCGGAGTTTCAGATCGAGCTGGAGCCATCATTGCAAGCGCTGTTTTTGGAATATTTGGGAATGATTACCGAAACAGACACATTAAATGTAATTGATAGACATTAAAACAAGAAGAGAGAGGGAAAAAATTCGGACAGAATATCAGCAAGGAAATGAAAGACAGCTTGAACCACTGAAGGGACTTTATTTTGACGGAAGGAAGGACAAAACTCTAATGCAAGACAGCGTAGGGGGAAAGATGTACCAGAAATCAGTCCTCAGCACAACCTCGTCATCAGCTTTGAGCATTTCACAAATGATGCTGCAATTCATGGAGAATAAGAATATTGACATTCATCAACTAGTAGCAATAGGGTGAGATGGAACAGTCGTTAATACTGGGTATAAAACCGGCGTAATTCGCCGTTTTGAGGAAGCCATTGGGAAACCCTTGCACTGGTTTATCTGCCAGATACACTGGACTGATGTATCTGTTTACGCGAATGAGTTGCCACTTAGACATTTAGCGCAGCAGGATCGTGGAACGAGTGGCCCTAATGCATTTTCTGGTCCTATTGGGAAAGCATTGGCAAATTGTAAAAACCTCCCAGTTGTGAGATTTGTATTCATTTCGAGCGAATTTCCGAAAATCGACATAAAGAATCCTAGCACAGACCAGCGATACCTTTGGGATATCTGTCAAGCTGTCACAAATGGAAACTGCTCATCAAGTTTGTCACAAAAGCACCCTGGGAAAATGTCTCAGGGTGCATGCACGTTGGCTAACAACTGCAAATCGAATAAAGGGTTTATACATTAGCTCGTCAGAGCCTTCAAACCAACTTCAAAATCTAGCAAAGCTCCTCATGAAAGTGGACGCACCTATGTGGTTTACAGTCAAATTAAATCCATATTTCACGTATGGTTCACGAAATTTGTGGAAGACAATAAACGTCTCACGCTATCTTAAAAACGATTTAAAGACTGTGGTCCATCCCATTATCCAGAGAAATGGCTATTTCGGCCACCCGGAAGCAATAATTTCGTCAATGATCCCAGACGACAGACAGTCCATTCGAGAACTTGGACAACGTAGGATTTTACGAGCAAGTCCTTTTTTTTCCTTAAGGAAAAAAAAGGGAAGGAATTAGACACTACAACATTCCGTCACTCAACTTCGAGGCAGTTTCATATATAGACCTTATTGATTGGCAGAAATGTAATTTGACGGAACCCCCAATAACATCTCACTTGACAGAAGATGATTTGAGAAATTTGATTTCCAGTGGGGAGTCTGTAGCTCAACACCTGGGAAGCCTAAAATTTCCTTGCCACACCCAAAGTGTTGAACGTTTCGTGAAACTAGTAACAGAGGTTGCTGACATTTTTAACTGTATGGTAAAAATGCACTAAAACTCACGGACCAAATGGAAACGGAAGATATTTTTTGCTTTTCCCAAGACTTTGCGTACGTGACCTACCCACCTGTACCCAACTTTTCCGCACTAGGGCAAAAACAAAATCGAAAAAATTTTTTATGCTCCGCCCTACTGTCTAATACGTCGTTGGGCATAGGCTATTTGAGCCCTTATCATGCAGTGAACGTTGTACAGTCCTTCCGCTGATGTTATTAGAAGTCCCAGCATTTAATTGCGGTGTTATATATATATATATATATATATATATATATATATATATATATATGTATGTATGTATATATAATTAAACAGAAAAATTTGAAGGTATTAGGAACATTAACTCTTTAATTTTTTTTTAATTTCATAGTATAATAATATTGACACTCGTTATAAGCCTTAGAAAGTAATCTTCCATTGCATAATATTTCCAATTATGCACCACTTGGCAAAAATCCTTCTGAAAGTAAGCTAGATGGAATTTTTTTAAAATGTTTAAAGCAGTATTATACTAGTGATGCTGAAAACTGCAGTCCTTACTTAATTAGTAAACTAAACAGCAAAATTTGAAGATACTAGGAACATTAACTCCTTAATTTTTTTTATTTCATAGTATAATAATGTATACTAAAAATAAAAATAAAAATTATAAAAATAATAGTATAATATTTCATAACATAATTTTGATAGTTTGAAATTCCCGGGGAAAAATAAAATCGTCGATTTAAAAACATCGGAAAAACTTCAAAAATATTCGAAAATGACGCATCTCGTGATATGGACAAACAAACGGTTTACTGTCTTAACCCTTCACTACATCTCCATTACAATTTCATCGGCTATCTAGCTATGCAACAGCAAGTAATTGTTCTATCCTCTTGCACGCAAGGTATTCGAGAGGAAGTCAGTGGGAGATTGATATTGCCAATCATCGCTTGGCAACGTAGATTAGAGGGGTAAACAGAACTTTGGGCGAACACTCACGGAGCGATTAGGGAGATAAGGGAGAAAAAATATTAAAATAGAAATCCTCTGCTTGAGCGAATTTATAGCCAGGTAACGGAACAATGTCAGTTCCAACAACGGACTCTTCAGCCTGTTTTTATGAGGGCACTTCGATTCGGGATTCCTAAATACAAGCACACGCAATGTATTTTTCATTCAATTCCTACTATTAGTTCACACTCTCCCTATATATATCTTGTTCAAATTTTCAATCGTTAATAAAAGTACTTTTTATTCATCCACTCAAGTTCAAATACATTTTTTTAAACTTGTAGTGGATGACACTTGATGTTAATACAGTTTTTTCAAATATTAATTCATTAATTAAATTTAATTAATCAATTTTAGTTTTAGACCTAGAGCGTCTCTTGCTGTTGAATAGTAATTTCCCTCTTGTTATTGTGTAAACGGGAGCGGTGCGGTAGCGCGGGCTCCTCCAGTCCTGTAGGTTGCGGGATCGAATCCCCAACCTGACAAACTTTTTCTCTCTCTTCCCCCCCCCCCTCCTAATCTCGCACAGTAGGCAAGGTTCTGGCAGGCAATCCTTTTTGTCAATTCCTACTATTAGTTCACACTCAAATTTTTCTTTGTTTACCTAAGTAGGAATTGACTTTAAAAATTTTTTTATATATATTACTTGTTAAAAGACAGTTTAACATATTTTTTTTTAATGTATCGACGCCTTTTGGCTAAAATCGTTGAACTGATTTGTGTGACAGCACACTGCTCCGATATCTGTGCGTAATTATTTATGCAGGAGTTACGTACAAATGTACTTAAATTTTAAAACTTCGTAAAAAAATGAGAAAAAATTCAATTTTATCCCATCTTTTTTAATAATTTTCTTTTTTCGAGAGAGATTCAAGTTAATTGACTTTAAAATTTTTTTTTATATATTACTTGTTAAAAGACAGTTTAACATATTTTTTTTTTAATGTATCGACGCCTTTTGGCTAAAATCGTTGAACTGATTTGTGTGACATCACACTGCTCCGATATCTGTGCGTAATTATTTATGCAGGAGTTACGTACAAATGTACTTAAATTTTAAAACTTCGTAAAAAAATGAGAAAAAATTCAATTTTATCCCATCTTTTTTAATAATTTTCTTTTTTCGAGAGAGATTCAAGTTAATTGACTTTAAAATTTTTTTTTTATATATTACTTGTTAAAAGACAGTTTAACATATTTTTTTTTTAATGTATCGACGCCTTTTGGCTAAAATCGTTGAACTGATTTGTGTGACAGCACACTGCTCCGATATCTGTGCGTAATTATTTATGCAGGAGTTACGTACAAATGTACTTAAATTTTAAAACTTCGTAAAAAAATGAGAAAAAATTCAATTTTATCCCATCTTTTTTAATAATTTTCTTTTTTCGAGAGAGATTCAAGTTAATTGACTTTAAAATTTTTTTTTTATATATTACTTGTTAAAAGACAGTTTAACATATTTTTTTTTTAATGTATCGACGCCTTTTGGCTAAAATCGTTGAACTGATTTGTGTGACAGCACACTGCTCCGATATCTGTGCGTAATTATTTATGCAGGAGTTACGTACAAATGTACTTAAATTTTAAAACTTCGTAAAAAAATGAGAAAAAATTCAATTTTATCCCATCTTTTTTAATAATTTTCTTTTTTCGAGAGAGATTCAAGTTAATTGACTTTAAAATTTTTTTTTTATATATTACTTGTTAAAAGACAGTTTAACATATTTTTTTTTTAATGTATCGACGCCTTTTGGCTAAAATCGTTGAACTGATTTGTGTGACAGCACACTGCTCCGATATCTGTGCGTAATTATTTATGCAGGAGTTACGTACAAATGTACTTAAATTTTAAAACTTCGTAAAAAAATGAGAAAAAATTCAATTTTATCCCATCTTTTTTAATAATTTTCTTTTTTCGAGAGAGATTCAAGTTAATTGACTTTAAAATTTTTTTTTTATATATTACTTGTTAAAAGACAGTTTAACATATTTTTTTTTTAATGTATCGACGCCTTTTGGCTAAAATCGTTGAACTGATTTGTGTGACAGCACACTGCTCCGATATCTGTGCGTAATTATTTATGCAGGAGTTACGTACAAATGTACTTAAATTTTAAAACTTCGTAAAAAAATGAGAAAAAATTCAATTTTATCCCATCTTTTTTAATAATTTTCTTTTTTCGAGAGAGATTCAAGTTAATTGACTTTAAAATTTTTTTTTTTATATATTACTTGTTAAAAGACAGTTTAACATATTTTTTTTTTAATGTATCGACGCCTTTTGGCTAAAATCGTTGAACTGATTTGTGTGACAGCACACTGCTCCGATATCTGTGCGTAATTATTTATGCAGGAGTTACGTACAAATGTACTTAAATTTTAAAACTTCGTAAAAAAATGAGAAAAAATTCAATTTTATCCCATCTTTTTTAATAATTTTCTTTTTTCGAGAGAGATTCAAGTTAATTGACTTTAAAATTTTTTTTTTATATATTACTTGTTAAAAGACAGTTTAACATATTTTTTTTTTAATGTATCGACGCCTTTTGGCTAAAATCGTTGAACTGATTTGTGTGACAGCACACTGCTCCGATATCTGTGCGTAATTATTTATGCAGGAGTTACGTACAAATGTACTTAAATTTTAAAACTTCGTAAAAAAATGAGAAAAAATTCAATTTTATCCCATCTTTTTTAATAATTTTCTTTTTTCGAGAGAGATTCAAGTTAATTGACTTTAAAATTTTTTTTTTATATATTACTTGTTAAAAGACAGTTTAACATATTTTTTTTTTAATGTATCGACGCCTTTTGGCTAAAATCGTTGAACTGATTTGTGTGACAGCACACTGCTCCGATATCTGTGCGTAATTATTTATGCAGGAGTTACGTACAAATGTACTTAAATTTTAAAACTTCGTAAAAAAATGAGAAAAAATTCAATTTTATCCCATCTTTTTTAATAATTTTCTTTTTTCGAGAGAGATTCAAGTTAATTGACTTTAAAATTTTTTTTTTATATATTACTTGTTAAAAGACAGTTTAACATATTTTTTTTTTAATGTATCGACGCCTTTTGGCTAAAATCGTTGAACTGATTTGTGTGACAGCACACTGCTCCGATATCTGTGCGTAATTATTTATGCAGGAGTTACGTACAAATGTACTTAAATTTTAAAACTTCGTAAAAAAATGAGAAAAAATTCAATTTTATCCCATCTTTTTTTAATAATTTTCTTTTTTCGAGAGAGATTCAAGTTAATTGACTTTAAAATTTTTTTTTTATATATTACTTGTTAAAAGACAGTTTAACATATTTTTTTTTTAATGTATCGACGCCTTTTGGCTAAAGTCGTTGAACTGATTTGTGTGACAGCACACAGATCCGATATCTGTGCGTAATTATTTATGCAGGAATTACGTACATATGTACTTAAATTTTAAAACTTCTCAAAAAAATGAGAAAAAATTCAATTTTATCCCCTCTTTTTTAATAATATTCTTTTTTCGACATAGATTCAAGTTAAATTCTTCTTCCGAAAAAACGGATACACATTTTATAGCTGTTTATAATCCTATATACAGTGGCTCCCAAAAGTGTTCGTACACTTACGATTTTCAATGAAATAGGGGTCTATCCATTAATTAAAATGAATATTTCAGAATGGGTATTCAATAATAAGATCTATAATCTATTCTTAACAAAACTACATGAAATATTTTTTAAACATATTAAAAATTTATTTTTAAGAAACCAGTAATCAAAAAGTAACATAAACTTTACCTCAAAAAAGTCATCGTACACTTGTAAAAAATCTCTACATATTAGTAAATATTCTAATTTTTCGTTAAATTAATATTTAGTAGGATATCCTTTAGCATCCACAACAGCTTTTAAACGTCTGGGAATAGATTTCACTAGTTCTTTTGTAATTTCTGCATCAATGTTCATCCATTCTTCCATCATAATTGTTTTTAGTTCGTTTTTTGTGTGAATGTCGTGTTTTCGTACTCGATCCTCCAGTTCTCTCCAAATATTGGGTTTAATTCTGGCGATTGAGGTGGTGTTTTCAAAACTTGTGGACAATTATAGAGACACCAGAGGCGAACGTTGAGAGCCGTGTGCTTAGGATCGTCCTCTTGATAAAAAACAAAGTTGTTTCAAGTAGCCAAATTTTGGGCTGATAATTTTAAATTGTTTCTTAAAATATTTATATAAACAGCATGATTCATTATGCCATCAATAAAAACGAAATTACATAGTCCTGATGCTGACATGCACCCACACACAAGGACACCTCCACCTCCATGCTTAACTGTTCCTACTAAGTTCTTGGGATTAAGTTCCTCATTTTCTCTTCTCCATACAATTATACGCCCATCGGAACCAAAAATGTTAAACTTGCTTTCCTCAGCAAATAAGACATTATTCCAATACGTTTGGGGCCTATTTATCATTGATAGTGCGAAGGAAAGCCCAAGCTTTCTGTTTTTCTCACAAAAAATTTTCTACGGGCAGAACTCCCATGTAATCCAGCTGCTCCGAGAACTCGTCGAACAGTTTCAGGTGAAATTGAAGTAGAAAATGTTTCATTAAATTCTGCAGAAACTTTTACAGCACTCAAACGTGGATTTTTCACAAATTTTCTAATTATAAATCTCGTTCTGTTATCATGTTTGTTATCATGTTTTGTTAACTTTGTCGGACGACCTTTTCTTACCTTGTTTTCGATCCGATTTTCTTCTTTAAAGCGTTTTATCACATACTGCACAGTAGAATAGGATAAATTAAGTAATTTAGCAATATTCCGAACTCATTTACCACTACTATGATGAAAAATAATCAATTTTCGAATGCTTTTTGTTGTTTCTTTACGACTACGATCCATTTTTAAATGATAAATAGAATATTACGGGGTAGGAAAGCAAAAATTAAAGCCAAACGATATTTTAAATGCCACCACAATTTAAAAATAAAAATTAAGTGCCAAACGATAATTTTAATTATGAATTTATCCGAAAATATTTCAGTGTACGATCACTTTTGTGAGATAAAGTTTTTGTTACTTTTTGATTACTGGTTTCTTAAAAATAAAGTTTTATTATGTTTTGAAAATATTTCATGCAGTTTTGTTAGGAATAGATTATAGATCTTATTATTAAACAACCATTCTGAAATATCCATTTTAATTAATGGATAGACCCCTATTTCTTTGAAAATCGTAAGTGTACGAACACTTTTGGGAGTCACTGTATATAAAACAGTTCCGTAACTGACTGACTGACATATAACGCACTGCTGGACCTGAGGGGCTGAAATTTTGCATGGCGATTCTTCTTATAGTGTAGGGGTGCACTAAGAGAGATTTTTGAAAAATTCTCCTCAGATTTTTTAAAATTGAATTTTTAAGCTGTTTTTGTAACATTCTTTAAAGTTTGCATTTAAAATAAGAATCCGAGGGTTATAAAATTTATATCACAAGAAAGATCATAAATGTTCCTTTAAAAGGAAAATTTTTTTCGAATCTTTACCTCCATTTCCTGATTTTTGGTGAATTTTTAAAGATTTATTTTTAGAATTTAATTTATTGAATGCTGATCACGTGGTTTCTTTTCTTTTTGTAATACTTTAAAGTAATTTTGCGCTACGTGCATAACCACGGAATAAATTGACAAAAAATATATTTTTTTTCTAATGCGGCAGATGATTGGACATTATCCAAAAAAAAAAATGTTAAAATACAGTAAAATAAATGTTCCTCAAACTGTAATATGTGAACTGTACTAAATTCTTTAGTATGTTCTATTAGATTTTATTTGAATATTTTCTGTTACATTATTTTGTCTATATGAATATCCGTTACGATTTTTTTATAAATATAAATTTTTTGGCATTAATTGCATACATTAACCGTTGTATTTATTATAAATATTCTTTTTTGGCATTAATTGCATACATTGACAGTTGTATTTAATTTGTATGTACTCCGTAGCGAAGCACGGGTATTTAGCTAGTAAACATACAATTTGAAACTACACATTCTCTGGAACTATGCTATGGTAGCGTCATCTGTTGGAGAAAAGTCTAACTAATAATTTATAGGAAAGTTAATAGTTCCTGACTATCCTATGCTTCTTTAACGGACAATTCTATTTATTTGACTGCATATCACAATTTTAATACAAGAAGACGATTTTCCCTCTAATTTTCTTCTCTTTTGAAAATAAAAAAAAGTAGATTTTTTTAAAAAAATGAAATTATTTTAGCTTGTCCATTAATTTTTCGCTACAAATTGATACAGTAAAACCTCGTTAATGCGGACTAACTGGGACCATAGGCAATCCAGACAATTAAAAATCCGGATAATCCGAGTAATTTGAGTAATTAGCAAGACAAAATCCTTAACTAAGCAGACTCGTTGTTTATTACGATACAAAAAACTATGTTTTGTAACAAAATTACATAATATTCTTTACAAGACATTAAAAAAATATAAAAATAACTTTTCACATCATTTCTTATCAAAGAATTGGTATGTCTAGCAAAGCTTTCTTAAACTCAACAAAAAGCATTTTATTACCATATTTCATCGTACAACCAGTGCAGGAACTGTACATTGAATCAAACTAAAAAGCGAATATGTGGCGTACTTGTAGTTGCGTTCTTGCTATCATAGTTAAAAATTACTATCCAATGTGAACATTAAATAAAAATGTCTCTAAATCTGATCCGGATTATCTGGAGATCCGGATAAACGAGGTTTTACTGCACTTCTTTCGAATATTTTGACGAGAATTATTCATCTATTAAGGAGGTTCATCAGTTGACATCAATCCCAATGTTAGGCTATGAGGAATATTCCTCACAGTAGCTTTCTAACCACAGATTAACAAAGGCGGATTTATGGATTCTCGATAAAGGTAGACGTTAAATAAAAGACTCGTAGCTTTTAAAGTTTTAACCTTTTAAATGTATTAAATTACTGATGTCCATCGCTACAAAATGAAAATTGTTTTTTTGAAAATATTAATTTAAAACAAAAATATTTTTGAAAATCCCATGCGTTACATTTAAAGATCTATTTTCAATTGCAGAAAACAGAATTAAATAATTACAAGATAAAAATAACTTTTTATATACCATGTTTTTAAATTTTCTGTTGAATCATATAAACTTGACAATTCTCTCTTAATTGAGCAAACCTTCACTTAATTATTCTTTTTCACTTTCTTTTATTTAATTTTAATCACTTTTTAGTCGTTTCCACTATCCACAGACTTTATAAACTGCTAACTTTTATAATTTTTTAAAAAAAATTTTCGCACAATATTTTTGTAAACAAACTAAATTCACATGTATTCTGATTTCAAAATCGTCAAACGCCGTTACGCAAAAGTGCAAGCACTAAATTCGATGGAAGCGCCACCTTGCGGATTTTTTTGGCTAAAAGTATTTTTAAAAAATGCATTGTCATCGTGTTCCGAGCTATTATAAAATTTTCAAATGTCTAGCTAGTCGGGAAGTTAGTTAAAAACCGACTACAATATTTGTACTGGACAAACACACAAACAATCAAACAAGAAAGCGAGTTAATAAAAACAGGGTAAAAATATAGATTAGTTTGTAAGAGACTAGAAAAATACCGAATTGAAATTTCCCAAAGCTCAACTTGGGGAGGGGGGAGGGTCTAAGATCTGCGAGGTCAACTGATATACCTCTTTAAGTCAAGGAGAATTTTCTTCTCAGTATTTTTCGAATCACAGATTCACCAATGCATTTTTTCGAATTTAGAAATGTCTTCAAACTAGATTTATTACCCTGCTTCGCTCGGGATTCTATTTCTGTTATTGTTATTTTTCAATGATTAGCCACATGTTATGATGTTCTAAAGTTATAACAACTCTTAAAATAATTAATTTCATTTTTTCAGTAATAAAAAATTCATTTAATAACTAATTTGTTGTTATTTTAATACTTGCTGGTACACAACATTTTTGTTTCTTTTTTATCATCTGCGACAATGCAATTCTCAAAACTAAATCGTCTGGTACGTTTCAATGCCACTTTCAGACTTTCGTAATTAGAATATACACGTATTTCATGATTGTAATTCTTTCTCAAAACTAAATCGTCTGCTATGTTTCAATGTCACTTCAGTTATATAAATCATCGAAAAAGAAATATTTCGGCGTTGCCACGTGTATGAAAATAATGTATCAAATTCATTCTTGCATGAATAAATCAAGTTTTTAATTCATGTCTATTTATTTTTATGCAAATGTTATAATTTAATTGGCAACAATGAAATGTTACAATGGCTTTAAAGAAAAATATCAGTTGATACCCGGCAAATTTGTTCTAATAGATTACGGAAATGGAACGTCATAGCGGGATGAAAATAGTCACATTCATCCTGATTTTCCAAGCACAATAAACCGTGTAAATTTCATCAAGGTAGGGCTCACGGTTCTTGAGTTTTTGTGACTCATACATACAGAAAAGACCCATTTCCCGTTTTTGATTTATATATAAGATGCAATGCCCATGTGTTGCCAAAATCTTTATTATTTAAATTTAATTTTGCCCGATCAACTTCAGTAGTTTAACTCGCTGTCGAATATTAACTTCTCGAAAATTTCAATTTAAAAAACTACACATTCTTTATTTAAACGCTTACATTCATGGGCAAAAAACAGACTTGAAGAATATGCATTTGACAGTCTGTTATTATGAAAATACTAACAGGGAAACTACCCTTAACCTTAGCATTTAATTGAAGATCTGCGGTATAAACACCGACATAAGCTTTCCTTTTTCTTTTTTTCGCTTAACGACTTTTTTTTTTATATGAGTTAATCAGCAGAATATTTGTAAAGGATTTCCAGTAAAGGTTACCCGTGCGTTTACAGGCTCCTTTGAAATGTCTTCCACACAGTGTATTTCGTCACTATCAGATAAATTTTATGAAATAAACAGTAATACACATGTTTTAAGTGATGTTTAACACATTCCTGTACAAATCACAAATCCTCAATAGTTACAGTATCCTCAATGTATGCCAGTACACATGCATCATTATCATTAAAGCGTACCATAATTATGTAACAATAATCATCCACATATTTAATTAAATCATATTAACTATTTTAAGTATGTAATTTAAAGAATATGAATAGATATTAAAGGATGGAATATTAAATTCTGAAGAAAGTTATAGAGTCTGAAATTTATATAGTATGAAATGCCTTTTCTAAATGTTTCATCCTTTTACTGTCAATCAATAGAAAAAAGAATTAAGAAGAAAAACGAACTACAGATATGAATATTTTTTTTAAAGGTTTTGTAAGTAGTGTCATCTAGTGACAAATAATCGTAAAGAAAGCTATTGCCATTTCGTTAGGATTAGGAATGGTCTAGTTTGTCCTCGATTTGATACACTTTCTCTCTGCTTACTCTACGGAGACAATAATTCAAACTAAATTCTCATGGAAAATTAACATTTTTGTGAAGCCAACTAACTAGCTTTAGTAAAGCTGTTTTCCTTAACCGCGATATTTTCTGGACAATATCTTTTCACGTTATTTGGAAAGGCTGCATTTTTTAAAAAAAATTATCGAATTTGGTAAAATTAACGTTTTTCAAAAAAAAGAAAAACTCAACACTTCAAAATTATTTAAAGCTTTAAAGTCAGAAAATATTCAAAGAAAATAAGTTTTAACCAAAAATATTAGGGTCTATATTCATCTAAAGTTTTTCCAATTAATATTTAATTTATTGAAAGCTTCTAGGAGGTTTTTTTTTTCGGCATTAATTGTTGTGTTTATGGAAACTTCTAGAACCTGAAAACATAAAAAGATGTTTATTTACAGTTAGGTGCATTTTTAAGATTTTTATAAAAGTAAATTAAATTAATCCAAGTTTGAAGATTGTTTTAAATATATACGAGGAAAATTAATGTCACAGGTTTTCAAGTACATTTTATGAAACTAAAATCTGTCTGAAGAAGGAATTTCACTGACATTTATCTAAATTTGCAATTTTTTTTTTCTAAGAAACACCCATTTTTTAACATAACGTAAGTATATTTTTCCCTACGTCCTCATTACTGAAAACAAATTTCAAATCCTTTTTAAAATCTACCTTTCCAAGAACGCATATTTTAAAAGTGTTCAGTTAAAACTGTCATTCTGCACAAGATGAGAAAATTGTCCAAACCAAAATCGGCCATTTTGCTCCAAATACTAGACCTTTTTTCCTGTAACTATTTAATACCGTTTATCTCTAATAGATGACGCCACCATAAATTGCATTTAAACTCGGGGCATACATTTTTTGGATTGCAGGCATTGATAAATAGCTAAAAGAAGCGGTTTTCCATATTTTTTTCAGGGGCAATTATTTAAGTTAAAACCTTTCCCCCAGATGAGCATTTTCTGTACAAATATTATACAGAGGCTGTTCACACATTTTTTAGACGATGTATATTGTATTCACAAAACTAAATTACATAAAATTCTTGTGTTTTAAATGTTCTATTTGACATCCCTTATTCTGAACTATCTTTCGACACCGCAATTTCCAGGATAATAATGCCTTTTGAAGTGTCAGAAGAGGTATTCTATCCCATTCCTCCTGAACAGCTTTCCAGAGTCCTGTAAGGGTTTTGGGACGACGTTTGGATAATGCAGATTTTAAAAGTCCGAAAGCACAAAAATCCATAGGTGATACATCGGGAGATTTAGTAGGGATATCAGTGAAAGGTATGGCCTTGATACCAGTTTTTTGTTACATTTCGTTTAGGAAATTTACAGTGGATTTTGATGTGTAACTGCTAGCTTTGTCCTGATGGAGTCTCACAGATTGATGGCACTGTGGGTAAAGCGATGGTATTTCATTCAGAAAAATTGGCGATAACATATGTTCCTGATAGTATTTGGAGTTAATCTTGGCATTTTTTTCCACTCTCTTTATTTTTAACTTGCCATTATAAGAAAAACCAGCAACAATCATGAATCCCTTAGAAAAACTTTCTTTCGATTCTTTGAACCATGTACTTAAATTTTTTTCTCCCCTTTTATGATAATAAATGGCTCTTTTTTTTGTTGCAATCATTTATATACACCCATGATTCATCTATTGTGACAATTGTTTTCCATTTTTCTTTGGATAAGTGTTTCTCATATAGAATTCTGCAGCGTGTCCTGCGTTCAGCGATATGATTTGGAAGAAGACGATGCACATTGCGTTTTTTTCACTTTCTTAAGATTTAAATCAACGTTTATCATTTTGTTTACAGTGAACACCGATCATTTTAATGATTTTGCAACTGTCCTTTGACTAGGGGGATCTTCTTTTAACATTAAACAACGTACCTTTGCAATAGTCGAAGATGTCCGTTTTTTCCTTGGATAATTGTTTGGAATTTTTGTCCCACTTGAGGCTCCAATTTGACGTTTATTTCCTTTCTTGTTCACGATATTACCTATCGACGGTTTAGATATCACAAAACCATGACTCTCACATCGTTTTTGGATAACGGAGTATGCATATTTCTCTTCGGAAAGAGCATAAATGTAGCCTTCGAACCACTGCTTTGTTAAAAACGCCATTTTTAAAAAAATCAAAACTTTCAAGCCGTAGACGATAATTTTGACTTTTAAAAACATAGTACAATTGCAATTAATTCTTTTGCAGCATACGCTTTTTTATTACCGCTTACCAAAATCGTCTAAAAAATGTGCGAACAGCCTCTGTAATCATCAATCAAACTCTTTTGCGAACAATCTTTTCTACAAGGGCTTCCAATACAAGTACTAAAGGTAGGAATCTTCCGTCTACGATAAAATATCTGTTTTCAAATACAAAAGGTTACATTTGGTAATTACTTAATATACGTTACCTTTACGTAACATTCGGTTTAGACTTACTGCTGCAAATGTTATTGCTTTTCAAGATTGTTGTGGATGCTAACACATTCGATCGACTTCTTAGATAACTGTTTCCCAACCGGTGTGCCGCCAGAATTTTTACCATTAATGTTGTTTTTTTATAATTAATGTTGGTTACGATAATTCTTCATCATTGGTGCTAATTCCTACCTTTTTTCTTTTTACCTATGCTTAATTATTTTTAATCTGAAATCAGAAAAAAAAATTCAGGAATTTTCCGGATAGTTGGCTTCTTTGTATGGATTTCTAAGTAACACTGAATAACCAAATGAAAAACATTATTATTGTTATTCAGTGAATAACAAATAAAATGAATAACATTGTATATTTTTTATCCTTAACCCTCCAGCGGGCGCGCCCGCGTATAAAGTTTTCGTAATTTTGAATGGTTTGTTTTTACATGTAAGGTTTGAATGTTCTAAGCAGTTTCTATTTATAGCTACACCCTTTCTAATGCAGGTCTGGTTTTCTGACTCATGTATTCCTTTCCATTCATTTGTTAGTCGTAATTTAACCGTGGTAAACCAGCGCTTAAACTGGATTACAATACGGCAAAAGCAGGAGGGGATGTCGTCGATCCAATGTGCAGCAATTACACGGTATCTCGCATATCACGAAGATGGACTATTTCATTGTTTTTTAGGTTTTTGGACATAATAGGAATCTATTCGCAAGTTGTCCTTAGATCCAACAAACCGCACAGTTTTGAAATAAGGTGATTCTATCTGCATTCTTTGGCCTTTAATTATAAATATATCTCAATATTATCAACATTTTACAGAGGCTGTTCCCACATTTTTTAGACGATTTTGGTAAGCGGTAATAAAAAATCGTTTGCTGCAAAAGAAATAATTGCAATTGTACTATGTTTTTAAAAGTCAAAATTATCGTCTGCGGCTTGAAAGTTTTGTTTTTATTCAAAATGGCGTTTTTAACAAAGCAGTGGTTCGAAGGCTACATTTATGCTCTTTCCGAAGAGAAATATGCATACTCCGTTATCCAAAAACGATGTGAGAGTCATGGTTTTGTGATATCTAAAGCGTCGATAGGTAATATCGTCAACAAGAAAGGAAAAAAACGTCAAATTGGAGCCTCAAGTGGAACAAAAATTCCAAACAAGTATCCAAGAAAAAAACGGACATCTTCGACTATTGCAAAGGTACGTTGTTTAATGTTAAAAGAAAATCCCCCTAGTCAAAGGACAGTTGCAAAATCATTAAAATGCTCGGTGTCCACTGTAAACAAAATGATAAACGTTGATTTAAATCTTAAGAAAGCGAAAAAACGCAATGTGCATCGTCTTCTTCCAAATCATATCGCTGAACGCAGGACACGCTGCAGAATTCTATATGAGAAACACTTATCCAAAGAAAAATGGAAAACAATTGTCACAATAGATGAATAATGGGTGTATTTAAATGATTGCAACAAAAAAGAGCCATTTAGTATCATAAAAGGGGAGAAAAAAATTTAAGTACATGGTTCAAAGAATCGAAAGAAAGTTTTTCTAAGGGATTCCTGATTATTGCTGGTTTTTCAGAAATAAAGAGAGTGGAAAAAAATGTCAAGATTAACTCCAAATACTATCAGGAACACATTTTATCGCCAATTTTTCTGAATGAAATACCATCGCTTTACCCACAGTGCCATCAATCTGTGAGACTCCATCAGGACAAAGCTAGCAGTCACACATCAAAGTCCACTGTAAATTTCCTAAAAGAAATGGAACAAAAAACTGGTATCAAGGCCATACCCTTCACTGATATCTCTACTAAATCTCCCGATGTATCACCTATGGATTTTTGTGCTTTCGGACTTTTAAAATCTGCATTATCCAAACGTCGTCCCAAAACCCTTACAGGACTCTGGAAAGCTGTTCAGGAGGAATGGGATAGAATACCTCTTCTGACACTTCAAAAGGCATTATTATCCTGGAAATTGCGGTGTCGAAAGATAGTTCAGAATAAGGGATGTCAAATAGAACATTTAAAACAGAAGAATTTTATGTAATTTAGTTTTGTGAATACAATTTACATCGTCTAAAAAATGTGTGAACAGCCTCTGTATATCTTGTCATAAAACTCAGAATCATTATTTTCAACTTCAAAAGAAAAAGTTTATTATAATAGGAAACAAGGTTGAAAGAGACGTTGAACTTTGTGCCACGCGCGCCTGCTGGTGTTCCAAAAATTGGTGCGCCCGCTGAAGGGTTAAGGTTGACGTTTTTTATAATTAATGTTGGTTACGATAAGACTTTACCGTTGGTTTCAATTTTCTAACTCTTTACTCTCTACACATACGTAACTATTTTTACCCAGAAATGAGGAAAAATTCGGGAATTTTCGGGGTAGTTGGTTCTTCTCTATATATGTATGCATGTCTTAGTAACACCGAATATCAAAATGAATGTGGTTTTTATTCCTATTCACTGAATAACCAAAAAATAAAAATAAAATGGAATAACACTGTATATTTTTTACCTTTAATACTGATTTTTTTTATAATTAATGTTGGTTACGATAATTCTTTATCATTGGTTCTAATTCCTATCTTTTTACTTTTTATCCATGCTTAAGTATTTTTACTCAATCAAAAAAAATTTCGGGAATTTTCTGGATAGTTGGCTCTTTTGTATGAATGTCTTAGTAACACTTAATAACAAAATGAAAAACATTATTATTGTTATTCAGTAACAAACAAATAAAATGAAAAACATTGTATAATTTTTATCCCTAATGTTATCGTTTTTTATAATTTATGCTGGTTACGATAAGTCTTTACCGTTGGCTGCAATTTTCTAACTTTTTAGTCTTTACACATACTTAACTATTTTTACTCAGAAATGAGGGAAAATTCGGGAATTTTCGGGGTAGTTGTCTTTTCTGTATATATGCATGCATGTCATAGTAACACCGAATATAAAAATGAATGATATTATTATTATTATTATTATTATTATTATTATTATTATTATTATTATTATTTTACTATTCAGTAACACTGTATACGTTTTATCATTAATGCGGATTCTTTTTTATAATTAATGTTGGTTAGGATAATTCTTCATCATTGGTCCTAATGCCTTTCTTTTTCTCTTTACACATGCTTAAGTATTTTTACTCCGAAATCAGAAAAATATTCGGGTATTTTCGGGATAGTTGACATCTTTGTATGGATGTCTTAGTAACACTGAATAACCAAATGAAAAACATTATAATTGTTATTCAGTGAATAACAAATAAAATGAATAACATTGTATGTTTTATATAATTAATGTTGACTTTTTTTATAATTAATGTTGGTTACGATAAGTCATTATTGTTGGCTCTAATTTTCTTACTCCTTACTCCTTACACATACTTAGCTATTTTTACTCAGAAATGAAGAACAATTCGGGAATTTTAAGGGTAGTTGTCTCCTATGTATTTATGGATGTCTTAGTAACATCGAATTACAAAATGAATAATATTATTGGTTTTTCGCATTGTTTTTCAGTGAATAGAAAAAAATAAATAACAATGTATATATTTTTTTATTAATACTGATTTTTTTATATAATTAATGTTGGTTACGATAATTCTTCATCACTGGCTCTTCTTTCTTTCTTTTATTTAAATGTTTTCACAGGCTTAAGTATTTTTGCTCAGAAACCGGCGAATATTTTCTGGGCAGTTCATTCCTCAGTATGCATGGATGTCTTAGTAACACCGAATAACAAAATGAAAAACAAAAAATTATTATTGTTATTCAGTGAAAAACAAAAAAAATGAATAACATTGTATATTTTTTTTATCATTAATGTTGATGTTTTTAATAATTAATGTTGGTTAGAATAATTCTTCATCATTGGTTCTAATACTTTTCTTTATGTTTTCTTTTTACTTTTTGCACGTGCTTAAGTAATTTTACTCAGAAATCAGAAACAATTTCAGGTAGTCTCTGCTAACGAAACTACCGTAGGTTATTTGTAAATATATATATATATATATATATATATATATATATACATGTCGAAATTTTGACGCATTTTGCTAATTTTCTGTTTAACTATTTACTGCTTGCCCAAGCGATACAGACTGGGTTTGGCACGTTGCCAAAATTATAACTCGCTACGCAGGACATCTGAAATTTTGCTTTCCGGAGGACCGTTATGGAGGAACGTAATCCTACTTTAAAAAAAATCCGGTAATTTTTGGGATAATTGACTTTGTCGGATGTCTTAGTAACACCGAATAACAAAATGAATAAAATTGTTATTTTTTGTTGTTCTTATTCAGTAAGTAACAAAAAATGAATTACATTGTATATTTTTTATCATTAATGCCGAAGATTTCTTACGATTAATGTTGGTTACTATAATTCTTTGCCATTAACTCTAATTTCCTTCCTTTTTACTCTTTACGCATATTTAAATATTTTTGCACAGAAAAAGTTCTTGAATTTTCGGAGTAGATGGCTCGTCTGTATGTACGTATATATGTCTTAGTACCACTGAATAACAAAATGAATAACAATGCTTGCATTTTAAACCGTTATTCGTTTTAAATATGATTTATTAAAAAATTACTCTTACATATATATAACACAAAAATTTCACATTCATCTGTAAATGATAAATAAGATCACGTTTCATGGAAACATAAAAACAGAAATAATCAAACGGAGACATTAAAATACAAGTATTTCTCTGTATTGCAAATACCGCCAAAACTAATGTAATATATCATAACTATTTAAAAGAGGTTTTAAAACGAATTTTCATTAAATACGTAGTTCTACTGCTAAGAAAACTATCAACAAATAAATAGTCTTGAGGTATACAAAGTATTTTAAATTGCTGAATTTTGTATTGCATGCAAATCTAGTCATAATCTATTTTTTCTTTATCACATTAAATATAACAATTTTTTAGAGATATTACCTAATTTAACATTTACTTTTTTAATCTTTGTAAATTATCAGAATCAGTAAAAATAAAATCTAAAATCAGTAATAATCAGTAAAAATAAATTTTAAAATCAGTAAAATTTAATTTTAAATAAAGTAAAAATTAATTCTTATCTTAAAAAAATGGCAGTGATTTAAAATGTGCGTTTTACATCAATATTAATTGTTTCATAATGAGATATTGATACTGAAGAAAATAATTTATTTGACTGTAATTTTCATCAATATTATTTTGTTTCCATTAACAGTATCAATATATTCATCAGTGTAAATATTACATT
This sequence comes from Dolomedes plantarius, assembly GCA_907164885.2. Lineage (NCBI taxonomy): Eukaryota > Metazoa > Arthropoda > Arachnida > Araneae > Dolomedidae > Dolomedes > Dolomedes plantarius. The sequence continues at coordinate 107,909,407 of OU015499.1, forward strand.
ATTTTCACAAGTATATAAAATATAATTGCGTAATTTTCCTTACCATAAATATAATTATATAGTTTTCATTACTATCAATATAATTTTAACAAAATGAACATAACTCTTTTATATCCATATAGATTTTCGGTATGACCAATGATGATTCCCTTATTGTTAAGTATATAAATATCAATTTTATCAATATACCTCATTATGCAGTTTTGATTTTTCCATTAAATCACATGCAACAGGCGTGCATTTTAATTCGTCTAACATTAAAGATATTATTGTGATAGATAACTACACATTTAGCTCAGGTTTATTTTATGTGATTGTAATTCGTTCATAAAGATAAAGTCGAGAGCCCTTACAAACTATCTCGACCCTTGTTGATCTTTGTGTGGGGAAATGGCAACCGATGGTTGCAACTTAGGAAGTGGTTCAACCTCAAAATCCGCAAGCTCAGCCGACAACCCCAAGAGGTGATCTGGCAACCGCAAGACAGTGTCATTGACAGTGGCGGCTCCAATCCAGAAATTTGGCAACGTCGGCTCTTAAGGTGATATATATATATACAGCCGAACCTCTATATATCGAACTTCCCTATATCGAAATTTTCTATATATCGAACTCTTAGCAAATCTCCATGTTCATTACATAGAAAAATTGTTTCTATATATCGAAAAAATCTCTATATATCGAAATTTTTTTCAAGACAAATTGGGAGATTTTATTCCACTTTAGAATAAAATCTCCCAATTTTTGGCATTTGAAACAATACGTCGTGGACTTCAATTCGCGGAAAATGTCCCTGATGAAGTTTTTAGGGGACTGAATAAATACGGACATTTCTTTGAACTTTCCGCAAAACTAACTGTTCAGCAAGATATTCGTAGTTTTTTTAAAGAATGTAACTGTGATCATTGCAACCACTGTCTGCGTTATTGTTTTTTTTAAAAGATATGTAGTAATCAATAAATCTTTCATATTAATTCATTTTTTAGTTATTAACTTTCATTTAATGAGATTCGCATAAAAATTAGAAATGGAGTTTCGTATACGAAAATTAGCTTTAATTTTTTTTTAGGAGAATTATGATAAGACTAAGCTCAATTCTATATATCGAAATTTCTATATATCGAATTTTTTTCGCGCAATTTGCTACTTCGATATATGGAGGTTCGACTGTATATATATATATATATATATATATATATATATATATATATATATATATATATATATATATATATATATATATATATATATATATATATATATATGAAATAAACATCCTCTCATTTTAAATTTAAACTCATTTAGTATTAGGTCTAGGATTATATAATTTTAGGCTATGAAAAAAAAAATTCACCGGGCCTTTTTTTTTGGGGGGGGGGGAATTGCTCCTACTGCCCCCCACTCTCTGGAGCCGCCGTTGGTCGTTGACCTAGTAGTTAGAAATTTATCTACACCCAAAAAAAAAAGTAGTTTAACCATAAATGACAAATTAGTATTCGCCGAAAATAAAAACCATTTAGCGAGCAATTAAATTTGAACACTGGTCGTAAGTTTTTTTCCTCACGTTTTGGTGTCAAATGCCATATGTTGCGATAGTTTATTCAAAATTATTTTTTTTGCTATAACTATATCGCGTTTCAACCCTCACACGTTCAACTGCCAGTGTTTCACGGAGATTCTCATATTTGCCGTAAACGAACATTGCTTAAATTTCGCATAAAAAGTTACCTGAGCGTTATTTCATTACATAAATATGCGACAGTTCTTAAAAAAAAAAAACAGATTCATTTGTAGCACAAGTGTTCATACAATTATACTTCTGTTAAAAATATAGCATAAAAAAACATTTCTATAACACTACAGAACATGTACGTGATAATCTATTTACATATACGATTTAAAAATCGAGACGAATAAACCAGCATTGCTTTTAAAACTTTTTACAAATTGCGTTGAATTGAACCAGCAATCTCAACATTTCTACGCTTTCAAGGGTGGGATCCATAGCAAGTAGTTATTTAACATGCGGGGTAAAATAATTTGCATAAGAATACAAATTTAGCAACTGCGACATATATAAACATCCACATAAAGTAAAATTCAAAGAGACTTTATACTGAGTACTGTAAGGCCGTCTGCACACGGAGCAACTCAAAAGAAACTGATAACTGACTCCAGTCACAAACCAGTCCGTGATGAGTCGTAACCTATGTAATTGAATGGAGCCACGCACACGGAGCAACTGGTTACAAACTCGTCCGACGAGTTTGTAACCAGTTGCGCCGTGTGCGTGGCTCCATTCAATTACATAGGTTACGACTCATCACGGACTGGTTTGTGACTGGAGTCAGTTATCAGTTTCTTTTGAGTTGCCCCGTGTGCAGACGGCCTAAGCGTGATAGCTTTGGAGGCATTCTAGGCAGGAGCAAGCTTTCACTTATTTTTTTATATAACCCACTACCAAAGTACTGATTAGTCATGTTATAGCACCATTTCAAAGCTGAGATAAATAACCAGTGGGCTAAACTGAATATACTGCATTCATTGTAGGCATCAAGGCACTAAAAGAAATATTTTTTTTCATGGCATAAGAATATTGCACGGAAGAAAAAAGTCAATTGCACTTCTCCCATTCGATTTTCCACCTTTCAGTTATTTGTCGAGTTGGAACTTGCTTTCACCGTCTCAGACACGACTTTCTGCAATACCTTTAAGCTCTCCGGATGCATCGACGCCTTCAGGATGTCTACTATCGGAACGGGTCGTTTCTCGACGTATCCCTGGCCATTGTTGATCAGGCGCCACTGGCGGACCACGTCCTCGTCTAAGAGTTTATTCGGGTTCGACTCCCCTTCCTGCTGCGGCATTGCTTGCGCAGTGGCGTACTGGGGTGGCTTTGGGGCATCCCTGTCGTCGGCAGGGAAATGTTGGTAGATCGCTACGGGCTTTTTGCTGTCGTGCGGGGCCACAGTCGACTGCAGGAGGGGCACCTTGTAACTCACCACCGGCCGCTCGGCGGGATTTTCCTGCACTTTGGCGTCTTTTCCTAACGGCGCGGCTGAGACGTAAGAAACGTCCTTCCCGCCCTGCGAGCTCGTTTTCGCGTTGGCTGCTTTGATTTTCAATTTATTCTTGTCCTTCACTTCCATTCCGATTTTGATTGTCGCCGTGGTTTCTTTTTTGGGGACCCCTTTGCCGGGTTTCGTCTCATGTGCAGACGTCGAATTCGTCAGATTCATCTTGTCCATGAATTTCTGCGTTATGTCCTCGTGGAATTCCGGGAAATCGTCGAGGCTCCCCAAATCTTCCAGATCGTCCATGTGGGCCTGGTTTCCGTAGCCCGGGTAGAAGTCCAGAGACCTCGCGATGGGGGTGGAATCCATTGCTGCCCAGTCCGGCCCTCCCCCGAAACCCCCGACGTCGTCGTCTCCGAGCCCCATCATCTTCAGGAAGGTGTTTATGGAATGTCCGACTGACCCGAATTTCTGAGTGACCTCGGGTCCGTGTTCCTTGGCGTCTGTGAAGTCGGCGAAGGCGTTGCTGATTTCCATGCTGGCCGCCTTCAGGCCCCCTATGTTGTTGAAAAGGGGCTTGTGGCGTTGGAGGGGATGCACGAACCGGGGAATGCTGGGACGGGGAAAAGGGAGCACTCGACGGGGAATGAACGCGGATCCGGACGTGGCCAAGTCCCCTCCGAAGAGGTGCGGGGAGACGGGCGCCGGTCTGAACCGGTTCAGGTGAGTGTTCCCCAACAGCATCCTCAGGGGAGCCAGGTGGGATGCGTCTGTGGATAGATCTCCGAGGTGCACTATTTCGGGTGTGTGGAAATTCACGTTCCTCCAGGGTAGACTCTGGAACTGATGCAGAGAATCCAGAGAGAAGGGGGTGATTGTGCCGTGGAAGTTGCCCTGGTGTGGAAGGAAGACGGGCAGATTAACTGACGGAAGCCCGAAGTTCAGTGGGATTTCCCTGATGGGCTTTATCGTTGGGAACATGTTCGAAAATGAGCCTCTGAACCGCTGGAACCACCCGTTGTTCGAGTGGGGATTCATGAGGGACCTCGGCAGGGCCGGTTCGTCCTGTTGAGAGTTGGAGTGGACAGACACCGGCCGGTTGACGGTCGCCTGAGGTTGTCTTTTCGGGGGATTTTTGTTCCTTGCTTCCCTGTTCGGTGGGGGTGCTCTGACAGGCAAATTGACGGCTGCCGACTGGAGGAGCTCTAAAATTTTACCCGGGTTTAGAGAGCTGCGAATGGAATCTAAGTTTTCTCCGGGTAGCATCTGGAAATTGATGGGCGTCCTCGGGTGCAAGATGATGAGAGGCATGTTCTGCAGCGAGCTTATGTCGAGGTGGTTGGGAAAAGCCGCGGCGGGTTTGGGCTCCGTGGCAGATGTCTTCAACGAGTCATCCTGCTTTTGGTCTTTCTTTTCTGGGGCAGCTTCCTTCTCGGGTTTTCTTTCCTGGTCCTTTGGGAAAGTGGCATGAGGCAGCGACGCCTGACTCAGAACGAGAAGGCCGAGTAGAAGTAATCTGATCTGGAAATATAAAAAAAAGGGAATAAATTGATATGTGACAAAATGCTCGAGAAGGAAATAACAACAAAAGGACCAACGGCCTACATCCTGAATACTTGATTCGTAATGTAGTTTTTAAAAAAAAAAAACGACAAAATTCACAATGGCCAGAAAACAACTATATTAGAACCAGTTTTAATTCGTTGAATCATGTTCTGTCATTTCTCGTTCTTGTTTGTTCACCTTAACGGCATAGTTATTACAGCATAGCTGTGTTACACAGAATAATCATCCGCGAGATTTGTGATTCCTGATGTACACTAATTGCTTGACCGAAATAGCTATTTATAGTTAAGTAAATAGGTAATCCGGGTAAAAAGTTCTTTGGTTCTTTGAAAAATGGATGCGTAATAGGGTAGACAGTTTTAGTGAATTTTTTATTTGTTCTTCTTGTTGTTGTTGTTGGATAAATCTTAAAAATGGCTGTGCTTTATTTTGTACGGCGCTTTCCACTCACTCGAAATATAATAATTGGTACAGGCATAAAAATGCTGATATTTTTTAAGGAGGTCCAGGACACAAAATTCTTCAAATTTTCAAAAAAATTATTGCATTAAAAAATTTTGTGTTCTTTTCCGCTTAAAATGACGTTTAAATCATGTTTCTATCATAATTAGAAAAGGAGATATCAATTTTTTTGTTTTGCAACATTTTAATAGCAGCGAATTTCTCATTAAACCTTTAAATGCGTTTTTCTCCATGATGGGTTTTTTTCACCATTTCTCGTCTTTAAATAGTTATAAGTCAAGAACCGTTAAAGATAAATGGTTCAAGCTTGGAACATGACTTTTTCAGTTATTTTGCTTTAATTTTGATTCAGCAAATCTGAAAAAAAAATTTACTTTTGAGATTATGGTTTTTTAAAAATAAGTTACATAATTTTTTTGAAGTTTTTACTCTAAAATATTTTTAATTATTTTTAAAACTAACATTTTGAAAAATGCTGAATCAAAATTAAAACTTGTATATTTCTGTTTAAAGAAAGGAAAAAATTTTGAAATTCGATAAATATTATTTCGAGTTATAATGATTTTAAATTAACCTACTTTTTTTAAAAATTTAAATTTTAAACTTTTAAAAAAATTTATGAGAAATTTTATGATGTAATTTTGTTTACAAATTATATGGTTAACCATCACAAAAAGAGTTCAAAATTTTAACTCAATAAATAAAAAAATTTCTTAAATGTGTCCCTTAAATTACAAGATGAGTTATAAAGAGTTTGAGCTGATATCGATATTCCCTCGAAATAAAAGTTTAGTGTGAGATAACTTTATTCAATTTACAATCTACTCACGATGCTGACCTCTCAAAAATTTTAATTTATCACTCCTTATTATTTTAAAGTGTAATTTACCTGAGCTCGACAGAATTGATTTGTCGACGTCGTTGATTTGTCATTTCAAGTGCTCAAACATAAAATATTGTATACGGAAATAAACGATTGTTTTACGAACTTGAGGAAAATTTCAAATGAACCTATTTTTTGCTATAACTTAACGACGAACACACTGATGAATGTGTTTAAAAAGGGCTATAGTTTATGATCAGCTAACGTTGGCCTATAATTTTTTCACTCTCGAGTCATTTCTCGCCAAAATGAGCAACATTTGATTTTTTAAATAATGATCAGTAGATGAAATTTTTTTTATCGAGATATCACCAATAATGAGATCCAATCTAAAAAATTGCGAAATACAGTAAAATCTGTTTATCCAGCCCTCGTTTATCCGGATCTGCGGATAATCCGGATCAGATTTGTAGACATTATTTTTATTTAATGTTCACATTAGATAATTTTTAACTATGATAGCAAGAACGTAACTGCAAGTACGCCAAATATTCGCTTTTTAGTTTGATTCAATGTTCAGTTCATGCATAGACTGTACAATAAATTATGGTAATAAAATGCTTTTTGTTGAGTTTAAGAAAGCTTTGCTAGACTTAGCAATTCTTTGTTGAGAAATGATGTGAAAAGTTAGTTTTATATTTTTTTAATGTAAACATTACAGTAAAACCACGTTTTAACGAACTTCAAGGGACCATAGGTTTTGTTCGCTTTATCCGGTGGTTCGCTATATCCGAACCGTTAAGGAAAATGCTAGAGTTCACAAAATGTATAACTCATTAGTTCCAATCTGTATTCAAAAATGATGCTTTAAAAAATAAAAAAATGTATTAAAAATGATCATTAATGAATTAAATCGACTAAACTCGATTACATTAAACTGACACAATACTGATTAAATTACGTACAATAGGAAAACGGTGGAACCAAAATTTACGTTCGTTATATCCGTGAGTTCGTTATATACCGGGTTCGCTATAACGGCGTTCGACTGTACTTTGTAATTTTGTTACAAAACAAAGTAAGTCTTCTTAGTTAAGGGTTTTGTATTGCTTATTAACCATATTACCCCAGATTATTCGGATTGCCTATGATCCCACTTAGTACGGATAAACGAGGTTTTGCTGTAATTCGGTTATCGAAACTAGTTAGTAATATAACGAGTTTGTTTTTTAAAACACCGATTAAGGGTACTCACGATTCAAGTCGAGGAAATAAGGCATATTTTCATATTTTTTGACTCTTTGTAACTATTTCAATTTACTCCCAATTTTTCCAAATTTTATGTATATGATAAATTGATATATTTATATTAATAAACAAATTTTCAACTCTCAAAATAATTTAAAATAATTTTTTTTCAAATGCTTTAGATATACCTTGTTTTTTAAGCATTTTTATTGTATACTGGCTTGCGCGCAGAACTATGAAATTAATTTTACACTTAAATGCATAATTCCTGTTTTATATTTAAAATAAATAATTCAAAATACAATTGAACATAAAACATTCAACATTAAAATATTTTTTCAATTTTCTTAAAACTGCTCAAAATATACTTAAAATTTACTTAAATTTTTGCATTAATTTACCCCTGAAAAAATAACAAAATGTGCAGTGATTGCAATAATTCTAGTTCAGACGCAATAAAATAGCATGATTATGCAGTGATAAAAATTTCATGGAATTATGTTTCACAGTTTTTGAGATATCAGTTGCGGAATGATGCAAAATTCCTTTTTGAGAAAAATGAGTTTAACATTTTTCTTACCATAAACTTGATCAGTAATTAAATATTTAGAATATCAATATCTCCGGAACTAAGCGGAATATTTTCATGCGGTTTGCTTTATTTTGTTCAGAAATGATCAGGCTTTAACATATATTTTTTTTCAAAAAATCGAATGTTTTAATGATTTAAGGGTAGTGAGTCCCCTTAACGACGAACACACTGATGAATGTGTTTAAAAAGGGCTATAGTTTATGATCAGCTAACATTGGCCAATAATTTTTTCACTCTGGAGTCATTTCTCGCCAAAATGAGCAACATTTGATTTTTTAAATAATGATCAGTAGATGAAATTTTTTAAATCGGGATATCACCAATAATGAGATCCAATCTAAAAAATTGCGAAATACAGTAAAACCTCGTTTATCCAGCCCTCGTTTATCCGGATCTGCGGATAATCCGGATCAGATTTGTAGACATTATTTTTATTTAATGTTCACATTAGATAATTTTTAACTATGATAGCAAGAACGTAACTGCAAGTACGCCAAATATTCGCTTTTTAGTTTGATTCAATGTTCAGTTTATGCATAGACTGTACAATAAATTATGGTAATAAAATGCTTTTTGTTGAGTTTAAGAAAGCTTTGCTAGACTTAGCAATTCTTTGTTGAGAAATGATGTGAAAAGTTACTTTATATTTTTTAATGTCTTGTAAACAATACAGTAGAACCACGTTTTAATGAACTTCAAGGGACCATAGGTTTTGTACGCTTTAGTAATTAAATATTTAGATCAGTAATTAAATATTTAGAATATCAATATCTCCGGAACTAAGCAGAATATTTTCATGCGGTTTGCTTTATTTCGTTCAGAAATGATCAGACTTTAACATATATTTTTTTCAAAAAATCGAATGTTTTAAAGATTTAAGGGTAGCGAGTTCCCTTAAAACATTCAGCGTAGGGAAAGATGTAAAATTTTATAATGGTAGATTCCGCTTTTTACTTCTGACTATTTATGAACTAACAGAAAGAATAAGTTAATATTAGATTTGGGTACGAAAGTGAGTATTTTTAAATAACATAAAAAAATAAACTCGTGCCTTTACAAAGACCACTGCGGCAGTAGCGTAGCGAGCATAACTGGCGCCCGGGGCATGATACCTTTGTGGCGCCCCCGCCTGAAAAACATATAATAATATAATATATAGACCATATATTGGCGCCCTCGATAAACATATAATAACATAATATATAGACCTTATATTGGCACTCCCCCTCGAAAAGCATATAGTAACATAATATATAGACCTTATGTTGGTGCCCTCCCCTAAAAACATATAGTAATATAATATATAGACCTTATATTGGCGCCCCCCACAAAATAATATAGTAATATATATAGCTTATATTGGCGCCCTCCCCGAAAAACATATAGTAATATAATATATAGACCTTATATTGGCATCCACCTCGAAAACATATAGTAATATAATATATGGATCTTACATTGGCGCCCCTCTGCGAGTGGCGCCCGGGGTATGATAGACCCCCTTGCCCCCCCTTTTCTACGCCACTGCACTGCGGTACATATTCTACCATGCATACACTTTACCCCTGAAAACTAAATTACAGCTGACTGTCCCAAGAACATTTTAGTTTTTCGCACAGATGACCATTATATCTCATGTCTTGATCATCGTCTATTAGCCTCATGCCTGTTGAGGAACCCTGACTATGTACAGCAAACAAAATGGCTGACGTCTTTCGTTCTGTTAGAGCGGCGATTATCATGCAGAGGGATATAATGGTTTTATTTCAGGCTGCTGTGTACTATCCCTCTTGGATTCGCTCACCTCAACACTAATCTATGGAGGAAATGTATCTACTATTGACAGCGACATAAACGCCGATAATGCAGTATAAATGGTATTTTAGGATAGCCTGAACTTCTCTGCACCTTGCAACTGAATCCCTTTTATAAATTTCGTCCACCGAAGGAATCGAGGAACGTTTAAAGCACACTGTACCAGATTTTTACCCCGAATAATTTAAATTAAAAAAGATTATTTGCTTTTGTTAAAAATTCAAAAATGCCCCAAGGTGTCAAATTTCTTTGTTGTATTTACTGTTAATAATTTTATATACATACATATATATATATATATATATATATATATATATATATATATATATATATATATATATATATATATAGGTATATATATATATATACATACATATATATATATATATATATATATATATATATATATATATATATATATATATGTATATATATATATATATATATATATATATATATATATATATATATATATATATATATATATATATATATATACTTTACTTGGAAATTTAAATTTATGAATTGACAAAAATCGTTTGGCCTACGAAGTAGTGATAAAAAAAAATTGCGAAATCCTATGTAAGCAAAAGGGAGGGGGGAACATCTGCTTAATTTTGCTTATAAGTTGAGGGAGGGGGTCTAAAATGAGCCTCTCCCTCCCTCCCATCCATCCATATATATATATATATATATATATGTGTGTGTGTGTGTGTGTGTGAGTGTGTGTGTGTGTATAAATGTGCTTACGTAATACTTGAACGGTCCCAGAGATAAAATGTGGATAACAGAAAAGAATATCCTCCAGAAACTACTCAAGCTTTCTGAAACTGCCATTCTGTTAAAATCCTTAAATTTGTTTCAGAACGTGCTCCAAATACAGTTCGATTGTCATTTTATTGCTTTAGAGACACTAAGTAAAGCGCTCTTGTGTTATTTTCTACCGTCCGATGCTTTTTTTCTCTCGATTCTGCGAGATAGCAGTTTTATTCGTATATAATTCACTCCTGTCAATTCGTGTCTAGGTTAATGCGGTGCCGAAACGCTTTATGTGTTTGCACTTTGCCCGATTAAACATTTACTCAGTCGCGTCCTTTGCACCGCGATATTCTGAAAGGAAATGGAACAGGATGTTCCCAAATCCCTCGGCAACCGCGGGGTTAAGAGGCACGCGACACTTTTAACCTCTCCCCGCCCAGGGACTGACTGTCCGGGTAAACAGTCACATCGTTCCCGTTCCCAAATTCTTTTAAATTCGGCTCTTTTGCGTTATTTTACGCCCTTCGGAACTTGAATGGATCGGACAAAACATCACGAACTGACGAACACGCGAGACAAAGATGTAACTGCTTTGTACTTTTTGGCACCTAGTATTTCCTGCGTATATTTCATTCAACATTTTCGAGACGAAAAGGCTGTTTTACTGCTCATGTGGTGAGACTCTACACATGATTCTCACCACATGAGCATTGAGATTTTCCACTCACGGATGACATTTCTGTAAGTTTCAGAGCTTCTTGATAGGAATTCTTAGTCAACGACGGCACATACACACTCATACCTACATACATACATACACACACACACACACACACACACACACATATATATATATATATATATATATATATACTATCTAGCCAAAAGTATCCGGACACCTAAAGAAGTTGATCTGGCAGGTGACGTAATTTGATGCGTAACCGAAAGCCATAAAAGTGTTGGTAGTGGTTTGTCAGGTCATATTTATGCGATTGTGATACTGAGTATATATATATATATATATATATATATATATATATATATATATATATATATATATACATATACCCTGCGACTGGGCAAGGTCGACTCAGCCTTTCATCCCTTGAGTGGGTCGATAAAATGAGGATCAAGCATGCTTGAGAACTAAACTCTGGGGGTCCCACGTCAGGTTGACCACCTGACAGAGACATATGTTGTATGGCACCCCAAGCCCCACGGTCAAGAAAGCGGAGATGGGTACCGCCGGCCCTGGTCCACATCAGACTGTTGCGCCGTGAGATTAGTTTATATATATGTGTGTATATATTTATATATATATATATATATATATATATATATATATATATATATATATATATATAGTATATATATATATATATAGTATATATATATATATATATATATATATATATATATATATATATATATATATATATATATATATATATATATATATATATATATATATATATATATATATATACTATCTGGCCAAAAGTATCGGGACACCCCCCTAAAGAAGTGGATCTGGCAGGGGACGTAATTTGATGCTTAACCTAAAGTGATAAAAGTGTTGGTAGTGGTTTGTCAGGACATATTTATGCGTTTGTGAGACAATGAGTAGGTCAAAGGAGTTTAGTGACTTTGATCGTGGCATTATTTTGGGATGCCACCTTTGTGGGAAATCAGTTCGTGAAATTTCGGACATTCTACAGAAGCCAAAATCCACTGTGAGTGATGTAATTGTGAAGTAGAAACGTCGAGGCAGTGAAACTACAGAAAAACGAAGTGACAGGTCGAAAAAAATTAGTGAACGAAGACCTAGAACTCTGAAAAGGGTAGCGAAACGAAATAGCAAGTCCTCGTTGATTGAAATCACTCAGGAGTTCCAAAGTTAATCAGGCGTTATTGCTATCAGCAGGACTGTTCGTCGAGAGTTAAAAAAACCTGGGATTCCATGGTCGTTCAGCCGCTCACAAGCCGAACATCATTCCCCAGAATGCGAAGCGTCGATCGCAATGGTGCAAAGTTCACCGTCATTGGACTGTGGACATGTGGAAAAATGTTCTTTGGAGTGATGAATCTCGCTTTATAATCTGGCAGTTCGATGGACGCGTCTGGGTTTGGCGGATGCCCGGAGAGCGCTTCTCACGTGACTGCATTGTGCCGACTGTTAAGTTTGGTGGTGGCAGCATCATGGTGTGAGGATGTTTTCTATGGTTTAGCCTGGGTTCCTTAAATCCTGTGGTTGGAAACATGAGATGTATGTGGGCATTCTGGACAATGCTGCTCTCCCAACTCTATGGCAATATTTCGGGGAAGGCCCATTTCTCTTCCAGCAGGATAACTGCTCCATTCACACTGCCGAGACTTGCACAGGCATGGTTTGACGAAATGGGTGTTCAAAAACTGGACTGGCCTTCTCAGAGCCCCGATCTAAATCCCATTGAACACCTTTGGGAGGAATTAGAACGCAGATTGCGTAGCCAGCCAAATTGTCCATCCTCACTCATTGTCCTTCACTCACTTCAGCTGTGATGGACGCCTGGAAGTCAATTCCTATGGACACCTATCAAAAACTGGTGGAAAGACTCCCCAGAGGTGTGCAGGCTGTCATCGATGCGAAAGGAGGACCAACATCATCTATATGTATAAAACAGTTCCGTAACTGACTCACTGACTGACATACAACGCACAGACCAAACCGCTGGACCTAAAGGGCTGAAATTTTGCATGGCGATTCTTCTTATAGTGTACGAGTGCACGAAGAGAGATTTTTGAAAAATTCTTCTTACATTTTTTCAAATTAAATTTGTTCAGCTGTTTTAGTAACTTTTTTTAAGTTTGCATTTAAAATAATAATTTGAGGGTTATAAAATTTATACCACGAGAAAGATCATAAAAATTCCTTTAAAATGAAATCTTTTTCGAATCTTTACCTCGATTTTCTGATTTTTGGTGAATTTTTAAAGATTAATTTTTAGAATTTAATTTATTAAATGCTGATCACGTGATTTCTTTTTCTGGTACTTTAAATAAATTTATCTTCACGTGCATAACAACTAAATAGACAAAAAAAAAATTTCTTGCTAATGCGGCAGACGATTGGATATTATTTTGTCTATAAAAATATCCCTTACGATTTTTTTATAAATATATATATTTTTTTCTACATCAATTGTATACATTGATCGTCGCATTTATTATAAATATATATATTTATTTTTTTGGCATTAATTGCATACATTGACCGTTGTATTTAATTTGAATGTACTCCGTAGCGAAGCTCGGGTTTTCAGCTAGTATTAATATATGCCTCAAGACTCTACGAGTCCGTACCACTGGGCGTCCGGATACTTTAGACCAGCTAGTGTATATTTTATACCTGTGAAATGCGTTAAATACTTTCCCTTAAAAAATGAATTAGATAGAAATCTCCTTTAGAAGTAATATAAGAACGGATTTTTACTTCTAAGAAAAAATACAAAACCTAGAAAATTTTTTTAGTATCACGTTCAAAGAGTGATGGTTCTAAAATGGAACGTCTATTTGAAAATGAGAATGCAGCATCTGAATATAAAAAAAGCCACAACTTTCATCATAGCTGTCTCCTACTTTTTATTAGGAATAACATTTGCATTTAACCACAACATTTACATGCAGTTACCAAAATTGCAAACTCCCAAATACTGTAAATGTATGCATGCCCCATTAACGCGGGGAAATGCGCGCGAAAACGTAATGAGGTGTTATATATATATATATATTCCATGTGGGAAAAAAAATCGACCTCTTTAATGGATAACCAGGTTCAAAAAGTCAGAGATTGCTTCCGAGAGGTCACATGATCCCTCGCGCACCCTGCTGAGGGAAGACCTTGAAACGAAACACACTCTGGCTTTGTCTACGTATAAGAAAAATAAAAAGGATTATCATAATATCCCGTTTCTTAAATAACTATGAGCTTTGCATTAAAAGAACAAAAATTGAACGTGTTTAAATATAGAAAGGAAGCATTCGAAAAAATGAGGTCTTTGACTCCCGAAAGAATATTTTCGGTTCATTAATGTTATTTCATTTCTAGGGGAAAATCTTTTTTGGGGAAAAAAAAAGTCCGTTTTGTATTGTGCTAAGTGAACACAATTTTCATAAATCACGCTGGTGAGAAAACACAGGGTTCACACACAATGGAACTCCGTGCTAGAAAAAATGCATTTATAGCACTTTCAAACGGACGTCACGGGCTCATTTTGTGTCCTTCTGACCAGATTTTTTTACGGTTAACCTTTTGAATTGTAAATCTTCCCTGGCTTCTATTTATAGCAGGGGTGGCCAGAACTGCGGCTCTCCGCTAGAATTTTGGAAACTTGTGCCAGAATCAAAATACCCAAAATTAAAACGAGCGGCGTGTCGAATGAGCTTCATTTTTGGCACAACTTAATAGATGTGATTCGTCTTGTGTTCTACATCTAGGTTGATAACAAATTAACAGCCCTTGGTGTTGACACATCGACTTTTAAGTGGATGGCTACGACCTGCACCAACTAATTTTTTTAGGGGGCATCTTTGAAATATTTGGTAAAACAATTAAAAGAAAAATAACTAGTTGGTATCCGTCAAAACATGACGGCTAGATAGTAAATAAATGCACTAACATATAATTACAAGATAAAAGGAACTTTTTATATACCATGTTTTTAAATTTTTTGTTGAATCATATAAACTTGACAATTCTATGTATTAATAAATACTTTTTAAAATTTTTTGATGAATTGTTCCATCAACTTGAAAGAAAATGAAGTAAATTGGAAGTTAACTTGCGTTTAACTTTTCGTTCCGTCCCGGCCGATATATATATATATATATATACAATATATATATATATATACAATATAGTGCTATCCAATGGCTGCAAGACTTTGAGAGTCACGTGACTACACCTCTATTAGATTATAAATAGGCGTCCTTCAATGTTCATGCAGCAATTTTGGGATTTGCAGTTGCCCCAAGAAGATGTAGCAGTATGTCAATAAAGTTGTATTTTCAGAAGTGACAGCGAATCTATTACTTGGTTACGACTACCTACTTCCCCGCTGTGGCATGCCGGTTCCTATCATCATTCACGGGGCCGGGCCGGTATGTTACATATATATATATATATATATATATATATATATATATATATATATATATATATATATATATATATATAACAGTTCCGTGACTGACTGACTGACTGACTAACAGACAACGCACAGACCAAACCGCTGGACCTAAAGGGCTGAAATTTTGCATTGCAATTTTTCTTATAGTGTAGGGGTGCACTAAGAAAGATTTTGAAAAATTCTCCTTAGAATTTTTAAAATTAAATTCTTAAGCTGCTTTTGTAACTTTTATTTAGTAGTTTGCATTTAAAATAATAATTTGAGGGTTACAAAATTTATATCACAAGAAAGATAATAAAAATTCCTTTAAAATGAAATCTTTTTCGAATCTTTACAGATATTTTCTGATTTTTGGTGAATTTTTAAAGATTAATTTTTAGAATTTAATTTGCTAAATTAAGCCTATATATAAAACAGTTTCGTGACTGACTGACAGGCCTCGCACAGACCAAACCGCTGGACCTAAAGGGCTGAAATTTCGACAGTCGATAGACACTGTCTGTTATTCAGATGATGCCGTTAACTATCCTGTAGAGTTTTTAAATTCCCTTAAACCAACGGCTCTTCCATAACATAAGCTCTCTTTGCGGAAGAGCACACCCGTATTGCTCCTTCGGTATTTAAAACCACCGAAATTGTGTAATGGCACTATACTATAAACCCTGCATTAACCGATTGTGCTCAAGGAGAAAAAGTTTTCTTGCCACGCATTCCTCTAATACCCAGTAACCCTTTGACTTAAAAGAAAGCAAATTTCCCCTCAAAGTATGCTTCTCCATGACTATAAATAAGTCTGAAGGGCAAACTTTAAAATACATTGGCGTAGATTTAAGAGAAAATTGTTTCTCCCACGGTCAGTTTTACGTAGCCTGCTCACGCGTAAGTTCGCGGACGATCCTGGTAAAATTAGTTCCGCCCAATGAAGCAACAAAAAATATTGTTTATAAGGAAATCCTCTAAGAAGCAATTTCATTAATTTTTCATTGTAATTATCCTAAAATGTACTCCGTAGCGAAGCATGGGTATTCAGCTAGTATATATATATATATATATATATATATATATATATATATATATATATATATATATATATATACTAGCATTATTGCCCGGCGTTGCCTGGTAGATATATAGATATGAAATTTTCATGCATTCCATCAAAAATATACTGGGCTGCACCACCCGCTCTTCATGTTCATCTGACCAGACAGAATGCTCTTAGCGCGCGTTTCTACTGAAATGATATACAAACAATAAGAAAGAAAGAAACTTTAAGCCTACGGACCGCGATGAGAAAAACTGCAAATAACAAAGGACACAAAGCAGAGCCGGGAAAGTTGTGTGTATCTGTGGAGGCGAGCAGTAGCTAAGCAGGGAACGTTATTGTACCAACTCTCTTCTCCCCCGCGTATCGGAATTTTACTGATAACGCAGAGCCCAGCTTTTAGCGTGCAGAAATACTCTTCTTTGTGAATAAAGTGTTGTGGTGAAGGGGCTGTATCCACATTTAAGTGGTACGCGCACCTCTTAGGGGCACAAAAAATCATTAAAAAAACTAATTGAGCCCGAATTTCGTTTTAGCTGCGTTGCCTTTCTCGGGTCCTAAACATTAACTGTGCCGAATTTGGTCGCGGTCGGTGAAACAGTCTAGGATTCTATAGCAATATTTAAAAAAACTGAAATTCTAACAAGGGTTGTAATCTCATTCTGCCTCAAACATAGAAAGGTTGGAAATTCCGCGTGTAGCCATAACCAAACGGCCCTAGGGGACTGGGACGTCTGCGACAACTAAGAAGTTGAAATTTGGGCTATTCTTTTAAAGCCCATATCTTATACAAATATGCATGTATCATTATGATTTTTTATGTTAATTTAGTAAGACCTTTATGAATATTTTAAGATAAAAAAAATTTCTTTTTGAATTGAAAAGTAAATTTAAAATAACAATATAAACAAAAATACTTTTCCCCCTGAAATTTTTGAGGTATTCACTTTGTAACACTTTTTCAAAAATTTAGTGAAAATCTTACATTGAAATCTTGTGTGATGATTAAACACAGTTTATTTTATATAGTGAACCCATTTAAATCTTTGTTACACTTTTTTAAAAAATTTAAAAAAATTTTAAATTTTACTTATCAGAAATCTGCATATTTTTGTCATACATTTTCACCATTTACAAAAATATCTTAAGGTTTAAAAATAAAAATATAGGTCATATTGATACAACAGTACTTATTCTATTGACTTTTAAAATTGCAGAGATGTACTTGCAACAGATTTTGCAGAAAGTGTACCATTACATGAAAAAAATCATATTTTGAGAAAAACGCAAAAAACACTTTCCCATTATATGGGATTTAAATGTATGTTTACATTTTTAAGTTGCTAATAATTGTTATTAGAGTGTCAAAAAGTACATAAATTATATATATTTGTAATCTGCAGAATCTGCTCTATTTTTTAAGCCACAATTTCAAAAATAAATTTTTTGAAGGTATTTGACGTCCCAGTCCCCTTCACAATTTATCTCGGAAACCTCTGATGTGTACATTTTTTTTAGCCTTTTGCCGTAGTATTTGGTACATATATGATCAATACATCATCCAAATGTATATTGCTTTAACACCTGCTACCTACTTCCTCATTCTGTCGCACGAAATTACCTGTCTACAGCGGCATTCCGACTTATTCAGCCCGTCCTTTATAATTCTCCCATAAAAAAAAGGGTTTCCGGCATGTCAGATGCAATGATATGCCACGTCCCAGATTTCTTTTTTCGCATCAGAAATCAAGGTCAGGCACACTGACCATGTCACGGGGAACTTTCCATTCATTCGTGACGCCTGATGACCCCTTCCGAACCGAGGAAAATAAGTTTTCCCCGGGTGGGGGTGATGAATGAAGCATTGTGAGTCAAATAGATGCGAGTCATTAAGACGGGTCGATCACCCCCTGTTATTTACTTCCTCGTGTGATTTACGTTAAAACAGTAATCTATGTAAATCATACTTTTTCTTTTAACTTCCTTTTGTAACTTATTCGTATTTAATTCTAATAAAACCGCTATGGCAGGTGACTGTAAAAATGGTCGTCGAATCGAGGTTGCCACGTTAATGTCTGAAAATAGATCTAATGGTCATTTTGTAAGATTTACAACAGTCTTCATATAACAGACTGCGGTTTTTCCTATTTAACTAAATTTTCCACATAAACATTTTCTTTCAAAAATATTCATCTCATGCAAATTAATACACGTGTTAAGGCTGCTCACTAGGCGTTAACCTATGGAGAAAATATTCCCAAAGTTGATTGGACCTGCATTTAAAGTTTTTTTTCTTTCTTTTAAATTTGTGCTGCGTAAAAGAGATAGAAATTTTTGGTCCATGTATCTTTTCCAATCTATAACCTTTAGCTTACAAGGCACATTTTTCCGATTCCCTCTTTAGAAAGAGAAATTTCATACCCCCTTTGTAAGAACAGCCATTAACATTTTCCTTAAGGGGTGGGATGGCATGTGTCCCATATATATATATATATTATCTAACCTGTTTACATAAATCTGTTTTTAATAACATTATTGTAAATCAGTTAGTTCGTATAAATAGGCTATGTTCTAAAGACAATAGGATTAAGCATATTATAGACTTGAAAGCTGTGCTAACTCGGAATAATTACCCAGTAAGTCTATCCAAAAACATAATTGGTAGTTTTTGTTTTAATGAATAGTTTGTTCTGTTGCATTAATATGATAAACATAACAATAGGTTAAAATAGAAAAAATAACTACTAAAAATAAAAATAAAAATCATAAGTAAAAATAAAAATAATAATAAAATTTACTCTTAGTAGTAAAAATAATAAAAAACTAAATAATTAAGGGAATAATAGTCTTAAAATACGATAACCTAAGTAAGTTTGAAACTGAGAATCCACTACCTCAATGGTTGCAAGTTTTGTGACGTCAGTCATCTTGCGGTTACAAGTTCTTAACTTCCACTCTGACTAGCGCCAGGCTTGGTGTTGTTTGGTTAAGTACTTTTATTCAAACTTAATTCAATTATTAATCAATTCTTCTGTTAATAATGGATTGTACGGTGTCTGAGTGTGTTTATTTTATAGATCATACTCATCGGAAACAATCCATTGGTTTTTAGACAGTATTGACACCGCTGATGAAGAAATGCTGTCAAAAACCTTATTCATACTTTTCTTTTCATGTTGTTTGTTCCTGGCTGCAAGTAGCTTTAGAGCTATTACTGGTTTTCTCTTTCATCTTATTCTTATATATATATATATATATATATATATATATATATATATATATATATATATATATATATATATATATAACAGTTCCGTAACTGACTGACTCACCGACATACAACGCACAGACCAAACCGCTGGACCTAAAGGGCTGAAATTTTGCATGGCGATTCTTCTTATAGTGTAGGGGTGCACTAAGTAAGATTTTTGAAAAATTCTTCTTAGATTTTTTAGAATTAAATTTTTAAGCTGTTTTAGTAACTTTTATTAAGTTTCCTTTTAAAATAATAATCGCAGGGTTATAAAATTTATATCACGAGAAAGATCATAAAAGTTCGTTTAAAAGAAATATTTTTCGAATCTTTACCTCCATTTTCTGATTTTTGGTGAATATTTAAAAATTAATTTTTAGAATTTACTTTCTTAAATGCTGATCACGTGATTTCTTTTTCTGGCACTTTAATTTATTGTCACGTCCATAACAAAGAAATAGACAAAAAAATATTATTTTTCTTGCTAATGCGGCAGACGATTGGACATTATCCAAAAAAATATTAAAATACAGTAAAAGAAATGTTCCTCAAACTGTACTATATTAACGGTACTATATTCTTTAGTATTGTCTATTAAATTTAATTTGAACATTTTCTTCTACATTATTTTGTCTATAAAAATATTCGTTACGATTTTTTTAAAAATATATATATATATCTATATATATAAAGCAGTTCCGTAACTGACTCATTCATTCACTGACTGACTGACTGACTGACATACAACACACAGACCAAACCGCTGGACCTAAAGGGCTGAAATTTTGCATGGCGATTCTTCTTATAGTGTAGGGGTGCACTAAGTAAGATTTTTGAAAAATTCTTCTTAGATTTTTTAGAATTAAATTTTTAAGCTGTTTTAGTAACTTTTATTAAGTTTCCTTTTAAAATAATAATCGCAGGGTTATAAAATTTATATCACGAGAAAGATCATAAAAGTTCGTTTAAAAGAAATATTTTTCGAATCTTTACCTCCATTTTCTGATTTTTGGTGAATATTTAAAGATTAATTTTTAGAATTTACTTTCTTAAATGCTGATCACGTGATTTCTTTTTCTGGCACTTTAATTTATTGTCACGTCCATAACAAAGAAATAGACAAAAAAATATTATTTTTCTTGCTAATGCGGCAGACGATTGGACATTATCCAAAAAAATATTAAAATACAGTAAAAGAAATGTTCCTCAAACTGTACTATATTAACGGTACTATATTCTTTAGTATTGTCTATTAGATTTAATTTGAACATTTTCTTCTACATTATTTTGTCTATAAAAATATTCGTTACGATTTTTTTAAAAATATATATATATCTATATATATAAAGCAGTTCCGTAACTGACTCATTCATTCACTGACTAACTGACTGACTGACATACAACGCACAGACCAAACCGCTGGACCTAAAGGGCTGAAATTTTGCATGGCGATTCTTCTAATAGTGTAGGGGTGCACTAAGAAAGATTTTTCAAAAATTCTTCTTAGATTTTTTTAAATTAAATTTTTAAGCTGTTTTTTAAACTTTTTTTACGTTTGCATTTAAAATAATACATTGAGGGTTATAAAATTTATATCACGAGAAAGATCATAAAAATTCCTTCAAAATGAAATTTTTTTCGAGTTTTTACCTCCATTTCCTGATTTTTGGTGAATTTTTAAAGATTAATTTTTAGAATTTAATGTATTAAATGCTCATCACGTAATTTCTTTTTCTGGTACTTTCAATAAATTTATCGTCACGTGCGTAACAACTAAATAGACAAAAAAAATATTTTTTTTCTCTTTCTAATGCAGCAGACTATTGGATATTATCCAAAAAAAATGCATATCCCTTACGATTTTTTTATAAATATATATATATATAAATAGATATATATTTTACATCAATTGTATACATTGATCATTGCATTTATTATAAATATATATATTTATTTTTTGGCATAAATTGCATACGTTGACCGTTGTATTTAATTTGAATGTACTCCGTAGCGAAACGCGGGTTTTCAGCTAGTATATATATATTTTTTTACATCAATTGCATACATTGACCGTTGTATTTAATTTGAATGTGCTCCGTATCGAAGTACGGGTTTTCAACTAGCATATATATATATATATATATATATATATATATATACCAAACCGCTGGACCTAAAGGGCTGAAATTTTGCATGGCGATTCTTCTTATAGTGTAGGGTTGCACTAAGAAAGATTTTTGAAAAATTCTGCTTAGATTTTTCAAAGAGTAGAATCTTCTTAGAGTAGATTCATCTTAGATTTTTCAAGTTGAGTCCCGATAACCCGAAATGATTGGGACCAGACCCTTTTCGGATTAAGCGAAATTATCCTTAAAATATACTTAAATTACATAATAACGTGTGATTACATAAATATTACACATTACGCGTGATAAGAGAGCGGTACGCCTAGTACAGTACACTAGAGTGTAAGTTGTTCGCACAGTACAGTCTAAGATTTTTAACGATCAGTAAATTGTTGAAGAGGATTTGAAAGAGCCGGTCAACGTTTCAGACGAGAGTGAAGGTGAAGCAGACGGTGACAGCGAGCAGAGGGTATCTCACTCAGACACCGTGGCTGCATTTGATGCAGCGCTACGTAATTTGGCATAATTTGGCTCCAAGGGTGGGGTAACCTTCTCTTTGATAAAAAAAATTAGCAGATTTTTTCAAATAAATGTAGTTCAGTAATAATTAGTTCAGTACATTGTCTAACTCTGAATTTTCTTGTAATTTTCAGAAATATACTTTATATTACTAAGAATCACTGTGATTTTATTGCAACCTTACTTCTTTTTGACTTTTGGTTTCGGATTAAGCGAACTTTCGGATTACCGAAGTTTGGATTATCGGGTCTCCACTGTATATATATATATATATATATATATATACTACTGTGATCAAAAAGTATCCGGAATGATTCATTAAAAATAAATCTATAGTACATATCATCTGTAAATTTTTATCCCACATTTTTACAACTTCTATAAACATCTGGCAATAGTCAGGAATTTATTTCATTTTATTTTCTGAAAATAAATTTGTTTTTAATGGGATAAGAATTTTCACTCTGTTGGTTTTCCGAAATGGCGAATGTTATTGAGCAAAGAACATGCATTCAATTTTGTTTTCGTAATGAAATTTCTGCTACAAAAGCGTTTGAAATGTTGCCAAAAAGCTCTTAAAGAGGAATGTTTATCAAAAACAACAGTATTTGATTGGTATAAAAGTTTAAAGATGGCAGAGAATCCGTCGTAGATGATCCGCGATCTGTTGGACCATCCACTTCGATTGATGATCAAGATATCGATACGGTCAGAGAATTGGTGCTTGGTGATCGTCAGTTGACAATAAGAGACATTATTGAACAAGTTCCTATATTATTTGGTTCCTGTCAAGCAATTTTAAAAGATCATTTAGGGTTGCGACGCGTTGCTTCTCGAGGTGTTCCAAGAACTTTGAATTTGTTCCAAAAACAACAACGTGTTCAAGTGGTCTGATAGATATTTTCTAAAGGCCATTCCGATCTAAAACGCATTTTTACCGGTGATGAAACTGATTAAATTTGATTATTCTGAGGCCCCTGTAAATCGCTTAATTACTAATATTTTCTAATTAATTCTTAACTAACTAACACACACACACACACACACACACGCGCACACATATATATACAGTCGAACCTCCATATATCGAACTTCCCTATATCGAAATTTTCTATATATCGAACTCTTAGCAAATCTCCCTGTTCATTACATAGAAAAACTGTTTCTATATATCGAAAAAATCTCTATATATCGAAATTTTTTTCACGATATATTGGGAGATTTTATTCCACTTTAGAATAAAATCTCCCAATATTTGGCGACTTCGTGGACTTCAATTCGTGGAAAATGTCCCTGATGAAGTTTTTAATGGACTGAATAAATGCGAGCATTTCTTTGATGAACTTTCCGCAAAAGTGGCTGTTCAGCAAGATATTCGTAGTTTTTTTTAAAAGAATGTAACTGCGATCACTGTAACCACTGTCTGGATTATTGCTTTTTTAAAGGTATATAGTACTCAATAAATCTTTCACATTAATTCATTTTTTAGTTATTAACTTTCATTTAATGTGATTCGCATATAAATTGGAAATGGAGTTACGTATACGAAAATTAGCTTTAATTTTATTGTTTTAGGAGAATTATGATAAAACTAAGATCAATTCTATATATCGAAATTTCTATATATCGAATTTTCTTCCGACATTTTGCTACTTCGATATATGGAGGTTCGACAGTATATATATATATATATATATATATATATATATATATATATATATATATATATATATATATATATACATATATATAATGTAATCTTAGTTTATTGCATTTTTCTAGCTGGGAGACCTGCTTACAATATTTTAAAAAAATTACCGTACACATTTCTTAAAATGCTTCAAAAATGAAAAGTAGGTCATGAGAAACAAACTGCAAACATTAATTCGCCTTGATAAAGACGATTTGGAAGTTTTAAACCTGGTAAATTGTAACGATCCCCATATTTTGCATTCCATATGTATTCCTAAATTATATAAAAAGGTCAATGCTAAAAAAAAAATCCATTATTTCCTGTAAAAGTTTTTGAGTTTCTGAATAAACAGTTTGGATCGCTGAAATTTCCGCTTATTAGCAAAAATACGAACATTTGATCACCAGTCACGTATTTCTCAAACCGAAATCCCCGTCGAATTTTAGCATATGCTTCTATATAGGTTAAAAAAAACAGACATGATTTGAAACTTTTAGGCTATCTGGCGACTGATTTACATGTAAAAGTCGTTCAAATTTATACAGATTTATTTAAATGGATGTTTATTACATTGAAACTTTTTATGAATATGCATTAACACACATGAAGTGCAACTTTTTTGGAAGAACGTTCTAATTCTTATCGAACGAATTTCTTGAAACTGTACTCCTCAACGATGTATAAAGGAAGCATTTTAAATCGTAAAAAGAAACACATCATTATGTCAATATCGATTTGGAAAAATGGGAATTAATTTACCTTTAAAAATCGATGTCAAGTTTATGCAGAAAATATCGTTAAATAAAAGTTCGTTGTATGGAACATCCGTATGTACATGCAGGAACATAAAAGGTACATTCAGGAACATGCAGTACATACACACAAAGGAGTTTTCTTAGAATCGTTCTACCTCAGCGAACATTTCCTTATTTAAGCTGAAATCCCCGTTGACTTACACCGAATGCTTCGATATCGAAAATAAACTTCTTTTACGTGTTGAGTTAAGGTTATGTAGAAAACTTCTAATATAAGCGATTTTCTTATATGGAAGCTCGGTTTATAGAGACTCTCTACGAACGTTTTCTAGAAAATGAAATCCCCGTTGACTTCTATTGAATACTTCGGTACCGAAAATAAACTTCGTTTACATGCTATGCAGAAAACTTCGCTGTACAAGAGACTTCCTTATACGGAAGCTCAGTATATTGAGACTCTCTGCGAACGTTTTTTTGAAACTGAAATCCCCGTTGACCTCTATTTAATACTTCGGTACCGAAAATAAACTCCGTTTACATGCTGAGTCATGGTGATGCAGAAAATTCGCTGTACAAGAGACTTCCTTATACGGAAGCTCAGTATATGGAGACTCTCTGCGATCGTTTTCATGAAACTGAAATCCCCGTTGACATCTATTGAACACTTCGGTACCGAAAATAAACTCCGTTTACATGCTGAGTCATGGTGATGCAGAAAACCTCGTTGTACAAGAGACTTCCTTATACGGAAGCTCGGTATATGGAGACGCTATCAATAGTAGACACATTTTCTCCATAGGTTGACATTGAGTTCAGCGAATTCAAGAGGGTTAGTACACAGCAGCCTTAAACGCGGTAATGCGTTTATTATATCGAATCCACACTTCTGTCTTTCCTACTGAATATATTTATTCAGTAGTTCATTAAACTGTTTATAACCGAGGTATTTCGTGATCCAAAGCAATCGTGATTTCCCGAACGATGCCGGTAACGATGTTGCGGTTCGAAATAATCCTACAGTTTGAAGACGGAAAAAAAATGTTTAGAGAAACGCCATAATTAAAAATAAACGTTTAATTGTTAAAAAAAAACATGGAGGAAGAAAGCGGGAGGCTCTTGCAATCAGACGATAACCTTAGAGTGCAAAAAAAAAAAAAAAAAATGTATCGTAATGACACAGTTTTTGACCGCGTCGAAGCTATGTCGAATATGTTGTTATTGTTTACGTGAATCTTCAGCGTACGAAAGATGGATGGTTCGAATTTCAAAGACGAGGTTTTGACTGAATTAGAAAAATAAAAACTTTAGCGAAAACACTAAATTACCGGTGGCTTATTTAAAAATCCACTATTCTTAAATTAAGAATTCAAGCCAACTTTTTACTGCACGGATATTGGATTAGATTTTCCTTTATAACTAATAATGAAAAAAAGTTAATTAAGGGGTTCGATATTTAAAGTTTTTTGTTACTAAAAAATTATGGTGTGTTTTTTAATTTCAAGTTTTAAATATCTGGAATTGCCGATTTATCGCAGTTTTTTTCAATAAAAAAGTTTTGACGTAATCTAAAGATTTCTCTTTCAATCTACAAAGTTCCTGATTAACTTAATTGTGATCCAAACTATATGATGACTTAACTGAGAAATATGTTTAAAATTGCACATAACCCGGTAAGCGGTCAATCGATCTCAACGAAACTAGTTTTTCTCCATTTCTAATTTTTTTCGGTGGTTTCCTTTTCTGAAAAATGTGGTCTAGTTGGCCTCTTTTTTGCTGTACTGAATTTTAAGCAAACAAACCAAAAGTTTTTTAATTATATTGACATTCTACATTTTAAATTATTTCATATTTCTATTATTAGGACAAATAATGTTTAAATAACACTTCATCAATTTGATGTTTTCTAAGTTTGACCTCCTTCCTGAAATGCTCGTCTGAGTCTAGAATTTTTCTTGCTCCGTAAAATAGAAATGAATTAACTGAGTTTTCCCAAAAAATAGAAATGAATTAACTGAATTTTCCCTTAAAATAAAAATGAATTACCTGAATTTTCTCATAAAATAGAAATGAATTAACTGAAATTTTACCATAATATAGAAATGAATTACCTGAAATTTTCCCATAAAATGGAAAGGAATTACCTGAATTTGCCCATAAAACAGAAATGAATTACATGAATTTTCCCATAAAATTGAAATGAATTAACTGAATTTTTTCCATAAAGTAGATATGATTTAGCTGAATTTTCCTATAAAATAGAAATGAATTACCTGAGTTTTCCCATTAAATTGAATTGAATTACCTGAAATGTTCCGTGATTAGGAGAACCTAAGGTAACCTTGGTCTACCATATAAACTCAGTTTTTGCAGAAAGAGAACAGAATATTAATATGCAAAGCTAAAATGACAAAAAAATGGGTTTTTCCCTTTTAACTGAAGTAAATCTTGTGAAATCTTACTTTCTATTTGTTATCTTATTTTATTCTCCGAATGACGAATTACAGAATTGAGAAAAATTATTCTAAAATTAACCACTCGTTCTGAAATAAACTGAATATTTAAGCTTTCAGGTAGCATCTCTAAAAACTCTATTTAACGTTAAAAGAAACATTAGGAAAACTTTTTAAAATTATTATTTCAAGTTTTAGAATCCCCATCTGTCAGTTGCCGTAGTAACCTCAAATTTTATGATTTTCCGAGTGGCAACAGGTAAAATGCTAAAATAAAGAATATTGTTTAGAGACAGAAATCAAATTTTTGTACTTAATTTCTCCTTTCGTATCTGTGTAGAATGTGTCTTAAGTTTTTATAAAATGAAGTAAGTAATTATTGTTAAAAGCCACAGGCGAACAAGTTTTTTGACAACTTTCTCCCATTTTACCATAAAATCTTAAAAGTCGTAAAAATTATCACATAACGTAAAATTTCTGCTCTATTTAAAATGAAAATTTCAGTTTTAGTTTGAGAATTTTGTGCTTATTCGGAAAACAACTGCGACATGCTTTTAAGGTATTATTTTAAAAATTCAGTAATTACTTTTCCTTTAGGTAAAAAATGTAGAAGATTATAAACATTTTAATCTATTAATTTGTTGAGTGTATAACAGAAATAATGGAACATTAGCGTGAGAATTAGATGGTGCATAAAAGCGTAACAAAGAAATGTGTTAGGAAAACGGTACAGATTTGAGAAAATCATTTTATATATATATATATATATATATATATATATATATACGGGCATTCTTTAATTCTTTTATAAGTATATAGGGTAGACATTTAGCTCTTTATATCAGGTGATGATTTACACATTACAAGCGTACTTTAATGCAAAAAAATAACATCAATATAATCATATATCCCTTCAAAGTAGTAAATACGCAATGCATTACCACCAATTCTGTTTTTAAATGGTCTTTTTTTACACGATTTTAATTTAACACGGTGTCGAAAAATAAATTCAATTCCGTTTTTACACGTGATTTGGTGCTGTTAAAAAAAGATTGACTTTTTTAGAATCCCAATTTGATTTAAATTTTAAGGGAAAAAATTTTCAACTAACCGTAATTTTCTGGGAAATATTCAAGGAACTCCCCTATCTTGTTGTCTAGGAAATGTTTAGGGAATTCCCCTAGTTTGTTAATAAATTCAGTCTTATGTTTAGTTTCAATCAAATTGGAAGAGTTTGTAAATTGTATATTTTTTGTATTGATAAATAATAACGGCATAATAAAATAAGTCAATTTAAAGACGATAGCAAAATTTGTATGAATCATTTAATATTACGTATTTTTTAACAGGTTTTAAAGATTTGGTACCAATAACCTATTTTCCCCGTTATACGTTATTGTTTTTTTCACCGGGTTTTGTGGAACGTAGCTACTTTGTAAAAACAGTATTGAGTGTACTTCCTTCCCCTTTAATGTATCTGCGTAAGCTGTTTTAGCACAAAATTTCGAAAAAAAATTTTTTCAGGTAGTCTCTTCTAACGAAACTACCGCGGGTTATTAATGTAGGATTACTTATCGTTGCTTATCTCTTTTTAACGTAATATTACGTTCCTCCATAACGGTTCTCCGGAGAGCAAAATTTCAGATGTCCTGCGTCACGAGTTAAAATTTTGGCAGTGCGTAAAATCCAGTCTGTATCGCTTGGGCAAGCAGTAAACATTTAAACAGAAAAGTATCAAAATGCGTCAAAATTTTGACTAACTATATATATATATATATATATATATATATATATATATATATATATATATATATATATATCATATATATTTATATTATGTATATATATATATATATATATATATATATATATATATATATATATATATAGAGAGAGAGAGAGAGAGAGAGAGAGAGAGAGAGAGAGAGAGAGATTATTGATAGATAGATACATATATAAATAACACATACATACATATATACTTACAAAACAGGTAAGCAACGATAAGTAATACTACGTTAATAACCCACGGTAGTTACAGTAGAAGAGACTACCTGATCTATTTTATTTTATTTTATTTTGTTTTATTTTATTTTTACGCATTTCGTACTTTTCTGTTTAACTGTTTACTGCTACTGAGTTTGGCACGCTGCCAAAATTATAACTCGCGACGCAGGACGGACACTTTTTTTATTCCCGGAGGACCATTATTGAGGAACGTTATCCTACGTTAAAATTTTATAGCTCTGTTTAAATGCCAATCTTTTAGGATTCTGAACCTGCTTTGATTTTATCCGTAGGATCACTGGACGAGAACTTATGACCAATTTAATAAGCCTGAAGCAATATTAAAAGACTGGAAGTAGCATCTTTAAATGCTTTTCCTAGAAAACTCATTTTTCAGTTACTTTTGTAAACGAGGAAGCTAATCATTTTAAAAGTTTTCAATATATTTCATTGAAATTTTGCTTTTTCAGTGAAATTTTGTTTTTTCCCCTTTTTTGGTAGATTTCAGTGATTTTTAGAAATTTTCTAACATTCCTACTTCAGAACACAGGTAAGTGTCACAGTAGTCTATCTATATATATAAAACAGTTCCGTAACTGACTCATTCATTCATTCATTCATTCATTCACTGACTGACTGACATACAACGCACAGACCAAACCGCTGGACCTAAAGGGCTGAAATTTTGCATGGCGACTCTTCTAATAGTGTAGGGGTGCAATAAGAAAGATTTTTCAAAAATTCTTCTTAGATTTTTTTAAATTAAATTTTTAAGCTGTTTTTTAAACTTTTTTTAAGTTTGCATTTAAAATAATACTTTGAGGGTTATAAAATTTATATCACAAGAAAGACCATAACATTTCCTTTAAAATGAAATCTTTTTCGAATCTTTACCTCTATTTCCTGATTTTTGGTGAATTTTTAAAGATTAATTTTTAGAATTTAATTTATTAAATGCTGATCACGTGATTTCTTTTTCTGGTACTTTAAATAAATTTATCGTCACGTGCATAACAACTAAATAAACAAAAAATATTTTTTTTCCTTGCTAATGCGGCAGACGATTGGACATTATCCAAAAAAATATTAAAATACAGTAAAAGAAATGTTCTAAAAACTGTACTATATTAACTGTACTATATTCTTTAGTATTCTTTATATTAGATTTAATTTTAATATTTTCTTCTACATTATTTTGTCTATAAAATTATCCTTTACGATTTTCTTATAAATATATATATATATATATATATATATATATATATATATATTTTTTTTGCATCAATTGTATACATTGATCGTCGTATTTATCATATAATATATATTTATATTTGGCATGAATTGCATACATTGACCGTTGTATTTAATTTGAATGTACTCCGTAGCGAAGTACGGGTTTTCAGCTAGTCTATATATATAAAACAGTTCCGTAACTGACTCACTGACTGACTGACTGACTGACATACAACGCACAGACCAAACCGCTGGACCTAAAGGGCTGATATTTTGCATGGCGATTCTTCTTATAGTGTAGGGGTGCGCTAAGAGAGATTTTTGAAAAATTCTTCTTAGATTTTTTTAAATAAAATTTTTAAGCTGTTTTAGTAACTTTTTTTAAGTTTGCATTTAAAATAATACTTTGAGGGTTATAAAATGTATATCACGAGAAAGATCATAAAAATTCCTTTAAAATGAGATCTTTTTCGCATCTTTACCTCTATTTACTGATTTTTGGTGAATTTTTAAAGATTAATTTTTAGAATTTAATTTATTAAATGCTGATCACGTGATTTCTTTTTCTGGTACTTTAAATAAATTTATCGTCACGTGCAACAACTAAATAGACGTATAACAACTAAATAGACAAAAAAAATATTTTTTTTTTCTTGCTAATGCGGCAGACGATTGGACATTATCCAAAAAAATATTAAAATACAGTAAAAGATATGTTCCCCAAACTGTACTATATTAACTGTACTATATTCTTTAGTATGTCCTATTAGATTTAATTTGAATATTTTCGTCTACATTATTTTGTCTATAAAATATTCTTTACGATTTTTTTATAAATGTATTTTTTTACATCAATATTATACATTGATCGTCGTATTTATTATATATATATATATATTGGCATTAATTGCATACATTGACCGTCGTATTTAATTTGAATGTACTCCGTAGCGAAGTACGGGTTTTTCAGCTAGTATATAGCATAAAGGAAATTAAAATATATCGAGTCGAATAGAGTATAGGGTCTCGGACGTAAGCACTCAATTGTACTAAATATTTATAAAAAAACTCTCTCTATTTTAAAATATTATGAAATGTTTACTAAAATGTTATTTATTTTCCTGATTTTATACCCCACTTGAACTAAAAATATATGTATTTAATTAGTACTGTATATTTTTGAAGAAAAGTACTCCGTAAATAGTCCGATTCCCAAGCGCCTCTGCTGACAACAATTCATTTAAATGCTCATTGCCTTGACAGCGACGTAAAAGTTGGAATATTTTAAGCTATCGACATTTTACTTTTTAAAAAAGAGCCAAGTTGTAAAGCAGCTATGTAACAAACCCTATTAGATTCGCTCACCTCAACGTTAACCCATCGAGAAAATGTGTCCACTATTGAAAGCGACATAAGGTAAATGCACCTATAATGGGCCATGTCCCTATAATGGACCGCCCTTTAGAAATGTCGAGAAATTAAGGGTCTATTGTTACCTAAGGCAGTAGAAGGGGTGAGGGTCATTGGCCCGGCCAATGACCCTCACCCCTTGTCACCAATGACACCAATGACAACAATACCAACAATAAATATTTTTTAAAATTTCTTATGGTTTCTGATTCATACAAAAGAATTTAAGGCACAGTTATTTTTATAATTTATATGGTAAACTTATATTAAGATATTTAAGGGGACAGTGGACTTATATATGAGGGAATTAAAATTTGAGGGAATTAAAATTAACAATTTTATTTTATGACTGGAAATCTAACAATGCTGAAAGAAGGGAATTATTATACGATGGAATTTTTCTTATATAAAAACGAAGAAAAATTGAGGGAATGGCATAAGATTAATTCTTAAAGTCTTGCTAGAAATCGAGAGGACTGCTTATTTGGTTTAATAGCTTTTAATAATAGCTTTTGTTTGAGGGGACAGTGGACTTTCAAAATTGTGAAATTTGTCCAAAAGTTCGATTTTTTATTTATTTTATTGAATTGTGAAACTACGGACGAGTAGGAATGTGTTGCAAAAAGAATTTTTAATTTCTGCGATTACTTTCCTAGTTATAGGCATTTGTATTTAATTTAGATATTATGTGCTTACTAATAGCAATAACTTTAAATGTGTTTTTCTCAAAATAAAAATTTTCATGATATACGAATATTCAAACTGCTCCAGGCGCATTTCTAATTATCGTATTGCGTTGAAATTTAAATTTTATATACTCAAGTGTATATCAAATAAATCTTATTGAAAGAAAATATGCTTCGTAGCTCATAATTTCTAAATTTCGTACTTGAAAAAATGATTTATAGGTATTTTGCATGATAAAAAGTGTGTTTTCACTATTATTATTTTTTTTCTCTTTATATTTTTAATGAATGCTTAAAATAAGCAATAAGTTTCATTGTTAGTTCTATAAGGTATCCTGTAAATAAAAATTAACATATTATATGCAAAAGAAATGCGCATGGAACATTTTTAATTAGGCCATTTTTTTATGATTAATAATTAATAATTCATAAATTATTAATATTTCATCTTTAAAATTTAACCACTTTTACATATATATATGGTACTAATCAAATATTCAAATTTCAAGCAAATCCATTCAAAACAAAAAAGTTAGGTTTGAAGGTACACTGTCCCCTTAAGGTTTTTAAAGGATATGAAATGTGCCTGGAGCATTTTTGAAAAAAAATTTGAAAGTTAGGCCTTATTCTGCCAGAAAATACTTATTTGTGAATTCTAAGTGTTTTCAGTGCAGTAAAAAAAGATATTAATTATTCTCTTTTTGTATATAGAGTTAAAAATTGAAAAACGAGGTCCCTAGTCATCTTAAAGGACGAAACGAGGTTTCTCGCCCTCCTGTCGAAAAAAATCCATTTTTTTTATTCAAAATTATAACACGTCTTCTCAGCTTAATTTTAATACAGATTTACATACACACTAAAAGTTTAAAAAATAAAAAAATGCATGTCAAAGTACAAAATTGGGTCAAATACAATGTGACAATTTTTCCTTGGACATAGAGTATTTTGACTAAATTATTAAATATTTTAAATAAACAACAGATAAATGTTTTATAAAAGAGGACTGAGGTTTATCCAAAAT
Source organism: Dolomedes plantarius (assembly GCA_907164885.2). Lineage (NCBI taxonomy): Eukaryota > Metazoa > Arthropoda > Arachnida > Araneae > Dolomedidae > Dolomedes > Dolomedes plantarius. The sequence goes on from OU015499.1 coordinate 107,943,052, forward strand.
TCCTGAATTTCGATTCTTTATACAAAGTTATAACACGTCTATTCATATCAATTCCAGTACATAGTATTTACGTATTGCAAGCTTATGTATTTTTACGGGGGAAAAATAGCACCGTGGCTTCCCTTCTTTGGACATAGGGTATTTTGAAACAGTAAGGATTTTAAACGATCAGCGTAAAATAGTCATTAAAAAGATGGAGGTGGAAACAGCATTCTCCCTTATGCTGTCGTGGAGTGCCCGATTTCAACTCCAAGCCATAACACGTTGATTACAACTTATTTTAGCATTAAAAAATGTAAATATTTCGAGTGATCAAAACTTTGAAAGTAAAAATCTATATATATAAAACAGTTCCGTGACTGACTGACTGACAGATATCGCACAGACCAAACCGCTGGACCTAAAGGGCTGAATTTTTGCATGGCGATTCTTCTTATAGTGTAGGGGTGCACTAAGAATTTGGAAAAATTCTTAGATTTTTTAAATTAAATTTTTAAGCTGTTTTTGTAATGTTATTTAAAGTTTGCATTTAAAATAATAATCCGAGGGTTATAAAATTTATATCACGAGAAACATGTATAGATTATGGTAAAAATTTCTTTAAAATGAAATCTTTTACGGATCTTTACTTCCATTTCCTGATTTTGGGTGAATTTTTAAAGATTCATTTTTAGAATTTAATTTATTAAATACTGATCCCGTGGTTTCTTTTCTTTTTGTGATACTTTAAACTAATTTTGCGTCACGTGCATAACAATGGAATAAATTGAAAAAAAAAATTTTTTTTCTTCTTTCTAATGCGGCAGACGATTGGACATTATCCAAAAAAATATTAAAATACAGTAAAAGAAATGTTTCTCAAACTGTGCAATATTAACTGTACTATATTCTTTAGTATGTTCTATTAGATTTAATGTGAATATTTTCTTCTACATTGTTTTGTCTATAAAAATATCCGTTACGATATTTTTATAAATATATTTTTTTTGTTTCTTTTGCATCAATTGCATACATTGATCGTTGTATTTATTACATATATATATATATATATATATATATATATATATATATATATATATATATATATATATATATATATATACATATATATATATATATATACATATATATATATACATATATATATATACATATATATATATACATATACAGTCAAACCTCCATATATCGAAGCAGCAAATTGCGCGAAAAAATTTCGATATATAGAACTGAGCTTAGTCTTATCATAATCCTCCTAAAAAAATTAAAGCTAATTTTCGTATACGAAACTCTATTTCTAATTTATATGCGAATCCCATTAAATGAAAGTTAATAACTAAAAAATGAAGATTTATTGATTACTACATATCTTTAAAAAAACAATAATGCAGAAAGTGGTTACAATGATCACAATTATATTCTTTGGAGAAAAAACAACGAATATCTTCTGAACAGTTAGTTTTGTGGAAAGTTCAAAGAAATGTTCGTATTTATTCAGTCCACTAAAAACTTCATCAGGGACATTTTCCCACTTATTGAAGTCCACGACGCATTGTTTTAAATGCCAAAAATTGGGAGATTTTATTCTAAAGTGGAATAAAATCTCCAAATTTGTCTTTAAAAAAATTTCGATATATAGAGATTTTTTCGATGTATAGAAACAATTTTTCTATGTAATGAACATGGAGATTTGCTAAGAGTTCGATATATAGAAAATTTCGATATATGGAAGTTCGATATATGGAGGTTCGACTGTATATATATACATATGTATATATATACATATATATATATATATACATATACATATATATATATGTATATATATATATATATATACATATACATATATACATATATATATATATATACATATACATATATATATATACACACATATATATATATATATATATATATATATATATATATATATATATATATATATATATATATATATATATATATATATATATTGATTGATTGACATTAATTGCATACATTGACCGTTGTATTTAATTTGAATGTACTCCGTAGCGAAACAGGGGTATTCAGCTAGTATATATATGGGCTAAACTTTTAGCCCTCCCTTCTTAGAATTCGACATTATTTTTTTTTTTTAAATTCTAATCCTTTTTCACACGTCGATTTGCCCATCACGGGTTTGTAACTCGAGAATAAACAACAAGTCCGATCTATAATCGTCAAAAGAATCCAGCACTCACCTGTCCGTCCATATCCGCTTGCCGAGATGTTCTAACCTGGAGCACCACGTGACATTCCCGTTATATGTGCCCGCGACCGGCGAATGGAGGTCGCCCGTTGCCCATTGGTCCGAACCCGCCTCCCGTTCTTTTTTTTTCCGCGCCGAACTCCTGACCTCGCTCAGCTCGTCTTGAACTTGAACCTGCCGAAGAAGAAGACGAGCGTCGGCATGCACAACACACTGAAGGGGAAAAGAAGGGAGTCCAGATTTTTATGAGGGATCGATGGTCAGTATTTAGCGCACGGTCACTATTTGGCGGCTCTTGTTGTTTTTTTTTCTTTTCTTTTTTGGCCACTCTCTTATTTGCGTGGTCGTTTTTGGGAAATAGAAGCTGATCACTTTCCGAACCGTGTCAGAGAGAGAGAAAGAGGGGGGGGGGGGGGGGGGTACTTTCGATTCGCCTAAGGAAGCTCGAAAAATTATCGGTACCCGATAGGTCACGACAGAGTAAAAGTGCAGGTGTATGTCATAATTATCGGAGAAGCGTAGGTGACGGCGGGGGTAAGTGAAATGTTTAACTAGGAACATGTTTTGGAGGAAGTTTTCCCCATCCAAATCGTTAAGGGACGGATATGAAATCAACCGACAATGACCCATCAACCTCTTGAAATCCTAAGCAGCCAAGAAGTGCACAAACATTAATTAAATATTTATGATAATAATAATATTAATAATAATAATAATAAATATGAATATTAATAATAATTTGTACTATTACTAATAAATCCGAAATTATATATATATATATATATATATATATATATATGTCGAACCTCCATATATCGAAGTAGCAAAATACCGGAAAAAAATTCGATATATAGAAATTTCGATATATAGAATTGATCTTAGTTTTATCATAATTCTCCTAAAACATTAAAATTAAAGCAAATTTTCGTATACGAAACTCCATTTCCAATTTATATGTGAATCACATTAAATGAAAGTTAATAACTAAAAAATAAATTAATGTGAAAGATTTTTTGAGTACTATATACCTTTAAAAAAACAATAATCGAGTTAGTGGTTACAGTGATCACAGTTACATTCTTAAAAAAAAAAACTACGAATATCTTGCTGAACAGCCAGTTTTGCGGAAAGTTCATCAAAGAAATCTCGCATTGAAGTCCACGATGTATTGTTTCAAACGCCAAAAATTGGGAGATTTTATTTTAAAGTGGAATAAAATCTCCCAATATGTCGTGAAAAAAGTTTCGATATATAGAGATTTTTTCGATATATAGAAGCAGTTTTTCTATGTAATGAACCTAGAGATTTGTTACGAGTTCGATACATAGAATATTTCGATATAGGGAAGTTCGATATATGGAGGTTCGACTGTATATATATATATATATATATACAGTAAAACCCCATTTATCCAGACTAACTGGAACCATAGACAATCCGGAGACAATCAAAAATCCGAGTAATATGGGCAATTAGCAAAACAAAATCCCATTTATCACGAGAAAAAAACTGTTTTGAAACAAAATTACATAGCATTGTTTGCAAGACATTAAATATATTATATTTATATATATATATATATATATATATATATATATATATATATATATATATATATATATATATATATATATATATATTTATATATATAAATATATATATTTATATATATAAATATATATATATATATATATATATATATATATATTTATATTTTTATATATATATATATATATATATATATATATATATATATATATATAGAGAGAGAGAGAGAGAGAGGATTTAGCTTGGCTCGTCCCTCCGAATCTTCATTGTTCAGAAAGGACTGTTTTAATTGTTCGCTGTATTTCAGTGCTTCCGAATAATCTTTGATTTTGCAGTCTTCCATTGGCGATTCCCTATCATCATCCTCAGAAAGGGCCAATGCTTCAGTGGTGTCCCGATGAATGAATTTGGAAACATGCAGGTTTTCTTCCTCAGTGGATAAATCGTCGTCGATCTTGACATATTCTTCAACACTGACATTTGAATCCAAATTGGCTACTAGATCCGCAAGTTCTTTTCGTTTTTTTTCGTTGTACTGTTAGTTGCCACTTTGATTGTACTCAAAAATCTGGTCTTCTTAAAACATTTTAGAAGGCACCCAGGTTCCAACTTTTTGGCACCCAGGTTCCAACTTGAAGGTCCAGGTTCCAACTTTTTAAGGACTGACGTAGTCCAGGAAATTGCATCTAAAACAGATACCGATTTTGCCAACTCTTCGCTGGATTTGCAGGAGATAATATGTGAAAACACATGCCCCAGAAGCAGATTTCTGTATCGTACTTTAAAGCTGCGGATAATTCCCTGATAAAGTGGCTGTAGCATCGAAGTGGTGTTAGGAAAATTAAATTAACATATTTGAGCTTTAAATCATCAGGATGAGAAGTAGCCATGGTTCATTGTCCATGAACAGAATGATTTTTCTCTTTTGTTTTTTCATTTTGTGGTCTAACTCCACCAACGAATCGCTCATTATCTCAGCGGTCATCCAAGCTTTCTTATTTGACTTCCACGAAACACTTAAGTTTTTGTACATGAATGTTCTTGAAACATCTAGGCTAAGGAAATATCGAGCCAAACTAAATCCTCTCTCTCTCTCTCTGTCTCTCTCTCTCTCTCTCTCTCTCTCTATATATATATATATATATATATATATATATATATATATATATATATATTGTAAAGACTCATAAGCATGTATTTTTAGCTTGCTTGTTAGAATAATTTTGAAATGTTTGCCAAAATAATTGAAAGTTTTTCAAAAATTTCCTGTCCGCTATTCGGAGTGTCCACTATCTAGAGGGAATAACATGGATTGTCCTATATAAAAGGACTGGGACTTGTAAAAATGTACGTTAATTAGAGATGTCCGCTATTCGAGAATGCCCGTTAAGGGAGGTACCACTGTATATATATATATATATATATATATATATATATATATATATATATATATATATATATATATATATATATATATATACATATGTATACATATACATATACATATATATATATATATATACATATATACAGAGGCTGTTCGCACATTTTTAGACGATTTTGGTAAGCGGTAATAAAAAATCGTTTGCTGCAAAAGAAATAATTGCAATTGTACTATGTTTTTAAAAGTCAAAATTATCGTCTGCGGCTTGAAAGTTTTGTTTTTATTCAAAATGGCGTTTTTAACAAACCAGTGGTTCGAAGGCTACATTTATGCTCTTTCCGAAGAGAAATATGCATACTCCGTTATCCAAAAACGATGTGAGAGTCATGGTTTTGTGATATCTAAAGCGTCGATACGTAATATCGTCAACAAGAAAGGAAACAAACGTCAAATTGGAGCCTCAAGTGGGACAAAAATTCCAAACAAGTATCCAAGGATAAAACGGACATCTTCGACTATTGCAAAGGTAAGTTGTTTAATGTTAAAAGAAAATTCCCCTAGTCAAAGGACAGTTGCAAAATCATTAAAATGCTCGGAGTCCACTGTAAACAAAATGATAAACGTTGATTTAAATCTTAAGAAAGCGAAAAAACGCAATGTGCATCGTCGTCTTCCAAATCATATCACTGAACGCAGGACACGCTGCAGAATTCTATATGAGAAACACTTATCCAAAGAAAAATGGAAAACAATTGTCACAATAAATGAATCATGGGTGTATTTAAATGATTGCAAGAAAAAAAAGCCATTTATTATCATAAAAGGGGAGAAAAAAATTTAAGTACATGGTTCAAAGAATCGAAAGAAAGTTTTTCTAAGGGATTCATGATTGTTGCAGGTTTTTCTTATAATGGCAAGTTAAAAATAAAGAGAGTGGAAAAAATGTCAAGATTAACTCCAAATACTATCAGGAACATATTTTATCGCATATTTTTCTGAATGAAATACCATCGCTTTACCCACAGTGCCATCAATCTGTGAGACTCCATCAGGACAAAGGTAGCAGTCACACATCAAAATCCACTGTAAATTTTCTAAAAGAAATGGAACAAAAAACTGGTATCAAGGTCATACCCTTCACTGATATCCCTACTAAATCTCCCGATGTATCACCTATGGATTTTTGTGCTTTTGGACTTTTAAAATCTGCATTATCCAAACGTCGTCCCAAAACCCTTACAGGACTCTGGAAAACTGTTCAGAAGGAATGGGATAGAATACCTCTTCTGACACTTCAAAAGGCATTATTATCCTGGAAATTGCGGTGTCGAAAGATAGTTCAGAATAAGGAATGTCAAATAGAACATTTAAAACACAAGAATTTTATGTAATTTAGTTTTGTGAATACAATATACATCGTCTAAAAAATGTGTGAACAGCCTCTGTATATATTTATACACACACACACATATATATATATATATATATATATATATACATATATATATACACTCACTTCCAAAAGTTAAGCATGGAGCGGTAAAATACGAAAAAGTGGACAAGTTCTGCTTTGATTGACATGAAATGCTGCAAGTAAGTAGCGCTATGTTTATTCATGAAACAAAACAAAGAATTACATACAGAGATAAAAAAATTATTGAATTTTCATAAATTATAAGATGACGTCATATTTGAGCCATTAACAAAATGATGTTTAAATGAAAAACAAACAACAAAAACCGACATTAATAGGGTATGTGAGTACTCCTCACCTTCATACAAAGTGTACAGCGTGTGACCATGCTTGTTACGAGGTGATCAACCACCGCAGAGTCCAGTAATCGCCATTCCTCCTGTAGGGCAGTTTCTAAATCTCTGAGAGTGGCTGGAGGTGGGAAACGTCTACATACAGCACGGCCGAGGTCATCCCAAAGATTTTCAATTAGATTAAGGTCCGGCGAGTAAGCCGGCCACTCCACACGCGCAATCCCCTCACTCTCCAGAAAGTCGTCAACGATAGCAGCTCTATGGGGACGGGCATTATCGTCCATTAAAACGAAAGAAGGACCAACTGCTGCTGCGTAAAGTTTCACAGTGGGATCTAGGACTTCATCTCGATACCGTACAGCCGTCACAGAACCTCGCCTGTAGATGTGCAGGTCGGTGCGATATCCCAATGAAATCCCTGCCCAGACTATGATGCTTCCACCGCGGAATGGGTGATGTTCGGTGATGTTCTCGGGCCGATTGGGTGTGCATTGGTCCCTCCACACCATTACACGCTTATCATCGGGTTGTAGGGCAAATCTGGACTCATCTGGGAACATAACATTGCCCCAATCAGACACACTCCAATTCACATGCTGTCGGCACCACTTTAATCATGCCCCTCTGGATTGGACGGATAAAGGAACACAAACTCGTGGTACCCGGACGTACAGACCATTCATGTGTAGCCTTCGACGAACAGTAGTGGCACATATCGTCTTACCAATAGCCGCTGCAACCATCGATGTCACACGTATGGAGGTCGATCTTCGATTCCGCTTGGCTACAACAGCAATATATCGATCTTCTGAGGGGGTCGTAACCCTTGGACGACCGGCTACAAGTCTTCGGACAACTATTTTGCTGGTTTGGAATGGTTTCCATAATCGTGAAATGACGGAATGGTGAACGCCGAAGAAAAGAGCAACATCTGTGATAGACTGTCCTGCTTCAATACGTCCGACAGCCCGACAGCGCTCAGAATCTTCCATTCGTCTTCTGGAAGCCATAGAAACACGTCTAGCTTGAAAACAAATCGTAAGAATGTTCTAAACACCTTTCATCAGCACTTACATGCAACTTCTTTAACCCTTCACAATGCCGGCTTCTTATACGACTGCCTGTTTTGCATATTTCTCGACACGAAACCGTGATTGGCTGTTACCTAACATATTTGCATACTTCCTTCTACCTTTGCATCGAATTTCTGCTTCTTTAATTCAGATTGGCTTACGGAAATTAACATTTTCCTCTCTGTGCTTAACTTTTGGAAGTGAGTGTATATACATATTTATACATACATATATATATATATATATATATATATATATATATATATATGTGTGTGTGTGTGTGTGTGTGTGTGTGTTTACAAAAGTATAACACGAAATCAAACTAATAAACAATGGCAAACTTACTATGGCGCTACGCTGCTCAACCGTAAGATGCTATATTTAAAATAAAAACATAACTAAACCAGATAACACCAGCACAATTGAACAACCTGAAAGATGAAGAATATAAATGACCGGGGGGAGTTGTGACCCCAACACTCCGGTTAAAAACATGTTTTTCGCCTTGGCGACACTCCCGGAAGTCATTCTTCATCTGCAACCTGACATAAAGTCAAAACAAAGCAAGGAGCGCTAAAATTAAAAAAAGGAACAGGAACTACCGTACATTAAAAACCTGGGTTAAATTATATCATCAGTACAAAACTATTTCAAAACAATTTGACAATTCACTAAAATATGGCAGCAACCTCATAGATCCACTACACTTATAAACAATGCATCATAAAATAATTTTAAAATATTTAGACTTATCACTAAATTATAGTTGTATCCACATATAACCACTTCACAAATAAGCACTACCTAAGTATCGAAATATCTACATACAATACTCAAAACAATATTACATATATACATTTCGAACAAAAATTATAAATAAAATAGCAAAGACACATACCTAGTGCAACTCATCGTCACCAACTGCCATCCGCTACCTACAACCACATTACATTATAGACAGTAAAAGACTGACAGGTGCGAAACGCAACTTGCCAACAAATCATTTAATTACGTCAATTACTGAAATATCGATTAAGACATTCTTTCCTATCGATCGAATGGAATTCACACATGGTCTTTAATAAAAAACCCAAAGGAAAACCCATTTCTAAAGCAATGTTTGCAAATGATTTTATACCCGATAGTATTTCCAATATTTTACAGTTTAGACGTTTAATACGTATCATGTTGTTAATAATTAAGTTGCGCTTTACATTTCTATGTAAACATATATTCCATGGCATTACGCGTTGTGTAGTAAATGGATAAAAGTCCCTTTTATCATACATTTTGTATGTCACTAGACTACCCTCTTCATCAACACTTAAGCTCAAATCCAGAAATACAACTCGATCATCCGGTGTTTTATCTGATTCTAAAAGGCTAAGATTTTTTGGATAAAACCTCAGATCTATGACCTGATCTTTGTATTTAGTGCAAATCAAAACATCATCCACATATCTGAAATATTTTAGCTCACTCAATAAGGCTGTCCCCATTTCATAATGGTGGAGGTAAATGTCTGCCAATATTGAGGAACATCCTCCCCCCATTGGGATACCATGTATTTGGCGGAAGAAATGTGTACCGTCATATAAATATGTCTATTTAAGTACCAACTGCACTAGTGTCTCATAACGATGATATGTTATGTACGTTTTTAGGTCATATTTTTCATAAAGATTTTTAGTAATATCAAATAAATCGTTTATATTAATAGTGTTGAATAAATCTGCGAAGTCAAAACTCTCTATATAATTAATACCACTTTCATTATTTAACTTATCAATTACCTCAAAACTATTCCTGATCATATATCCTCCCTCCTTAATTTGTTTCTTATATACGACTTTAAGAATAGCCAATAAGCGATCATTTGCATATGTTAAATACGATTTATAACCCACAGTTATTGGTCTAAACTTTATCGGAGTTTTATGGAATTTAGGAACTAAGACTAAATAAGGGTATTTAATGTTCGTGATTTTAAAGCCAATTTTACGATAATAACGCCCTTATACGATTATTATTTTCAGTCAATGATGAAAGATCCATTTTATAAATAGATTGGTCATTATATATATTTTCTAGATATTCACAATAATACTTTTTACATACAAAAGCGTAACTTGACGCAACCTTATCTACATATGTGATTACAAACTGTTCTTTCAAATCACTTATTGCATTTTTTAATTTACCTAACAATCCGCTATTTTGTACTTTTAGAAATTCAGGCCTATGACAATGAGATATAGCATTATTAACTTTGAAACGCCATTCATCAAATGCTATTAATGGACAGCTATATTTAACTGCCATTCTATATATAAATTCATCAAGTTCTTTTTTAACGCTTTGCAATACAAAATAGTACTTTTCAATACGATATTTAGTACCGCAGAGTAATAAATTTTTTTAAAGCAATATTCTTAACGATATCAAGATCTCCTGTTATGTTATGTTTGTGATGTATATCGTAATACTTATCATTTTCTGAACAAATGCACTGTTCTACTAAATCTACTGAAGACAAATTCTTAGAAACTTCATTATAGTTAAAATGGTAAATTATACTTAAAACTCACGCTAATTTTTATACCGTTGATTGGAAAATTAAAGTCCTTATCATTAAAGATTTTATTAAATGGAATATAGTCAAATACTCTATTTGAATACGTAATATTACAACAGTTTAATTTATCACCGTTAGATTTTTCTTTGTCAGTTAATTCAATATTATAAAAGTGACATCTTGATTTTATCAAATCTAAGAAAGTAAGAGGAATAATTGAATCCCTTTCAAATAACGACGTAAATTCCTTATTACGGCAATATAGCCAAAGATTCAGTAGCCATTTTTTTCTGGTACCATATATTAAGTTTTTTATCCAATTGTATGGAATAATATTACTTTCTTTAATTACCCTGCTGAAATTCATTAAATCATTTAAATAATTATTCCAATTATAGCATTTCTTTCGTCCACCTCTTTGTTTACGTTTAGTTACTTTATTGTTTGTACCATAAGTATCCCTAATGCTAGGAGTATAGCCATCAGAAATTGTATCGTAACTAGTAATATGTTCATAAATTCTTGTATTTAAGCCATACGGATATACGGTGTTGAATTGAGCCATGTGGTGGTTTTCCCACCACAGTCTCAAAGACAATGTTTACAATGAACAAATCGGATGTGTCAGTTTGGTATAGGAAAAGTACATTCAATATGGCGTATGATCCCCCCCGAGAAGCAATACAGCACATACAGCGATGTCTCATGCTGTCAATTTTGCGATCTATGAGTTTGGTAGGAAGTGATAGCCATTGCTCTTGCAAAGCAGTTGAAAGCGTGGATAGGGTCCTAGGGGGAGGATTAAGAGCAGCAATAAGTCGTCATAAAACATCCCAAACATGCTCGATAGGATTCAGGTCCGGTGATCGAGCTGACCACTCCCTGCGCTGAATTGTTTCCTGCTCAAGATAAGAATCCACGATGCGAGCCCTGTGCGGTCTCGCATTATCGTCCTGTAGCAGGAAAGCATCACCTATTGCCCCGGCATAAGGGCGCACATAAGCATCAAGGATGTCATCACTATAGGTGGGATTATTCACATTTCCATGGGGAAAGACATGGTGGTCTGTGCATCCACCCAGTGATACCACCCCAAACACAGACACTGCCTGATACGTATGCATCTCTTTCACGGATGTGTGGTGGATGAAAACGAGTTCCAGGTTCTCTCCAAATCAAAATGCGCCTACTATCGCTTCGAAGGCTAAACCTGGACTCATCCGTAAAGAGAACAGCCCTCCACTGATCACGCGTCCAGTGGATATGTTGACGTGCCCACTGCAAACGTTCCCGCCTATGGCGTGACGTGAGCGGGACGCAAATGGCTGGTTTCTTCGCAAAAAGACCACTTCCGTGAAGCCTTCTACGCACGGTTGACGTTGATACCAACTTTCCGGAGCTTGCAGCGAGGGAGTATCTGAAGTCAGACGGAGTTGCGGTTCTATTCCGTCGTGCGCATAATGACAAATACCGGTCGTCGGCAGTCGTCGTAATGTATGGCCGTCCTTGGCTGAACCTCCTTGATGCCGAATCCTTGGTTAGAAATTGTTGCCAAAGTCTATGAACCACAGACCGACTCACATTTAGCCATCTGGCCACTTCTGTTTGACTTTGTCCTGCCTCTAGTCTCCTAATAGCTCGCCATCGCAGTTCTTCGGTCAAATGATGCCTGGACATCATTGTTACAATTTGGCTATTCTAGATGTCTAATCTCAGCCTCGCAGCGACAATTGCCGCCTTGCTCTGAGACATGCACTTTTATGCTCCTCGCAAATGACGTATTCCAACTGCAGCGCCACTATTTTGCCTAATGTAGTATTGTTCAGCACTTTTTACTTAACAACATATCCAAATTTTAAACAGATTGGCCTAGTTTTGAACGTGTTATCCCTCTTTTTAAGATTTTTCCTTAAATTTTGATAACTAGTGTGTATATATATATATATATATATATATATATATATATATATATGAGTGTGTGTGTGTGTATATATATATATATATATATATATATATATATATATATATATATATATATATACACCGAAGAGCCATTACATTATGACCACCCTCCTTCTGTAACAATGAGCTCTCCCAGAATCAAAACCACGGCGCGTGCGCGGCTGAAATTGTAGTATATAAAGGGCCCATGCATTGTCTTTCCAAACATAGAATAATTAGCTACATAATGGGAAAAGCAGCTGATTTATCAGACTTCGATAAAGGTGAAATCGTTATGGCTCGGTGCCTGGGAACGTCGATATCAGAAACGAGCCGTTTGGTGGGCTGTTCACGCGCAGTCGTTGTGAGCACGTACCGAAAGTGGTGTATGGATGGTGAAACGAAAAGTCGCCGGCCAGCGGTGTGGCGCCCGCAATACATTGGTTCCAGAGGAGAGCGGAGACTGTTACGTACTATCCGTCGTGACCGAAGAGCTACTACAGCCGAAATTACCAGCAGCTACAGCAGTGGTGAACCAGACAGTGTTTCTCAACACACAGTGCAGCGTGATCTGCTGCGTATGGGCCTATGAAGCCGGCAGCCGAAGCATGTCCCTGCTTTCACGGCACGTCATCGCCAGCAGCGCCTGCAATGGGCCAAGGAAAATCGGAAATGGACCATAGAAGGAATGGAAGAAAGTTGCATGGCCCGACGAATTTCTGGTCCATCACATCGACGGGCGCGCGCGAATACTCCGATTTACAACGGAAATCCTGGCTCCCGGATGTACAGTTGGACTGAGACAAGCTTTTGGCGGCGGTATTATGGTGTGTGCGATGTTTTAATAGAGCACATTAGGACCCATAATCATAGAACAATCTCTGACGTCTGTGCGTTACGTGAACATTGTTGCAGACCAGATGCACCCATCCATGGTAACAATGTTTCCGGCGGGTGATGGCTTTTACCAACAGGATAATGCACCATGTCATTGGGGTCGAATCGTCAAGGAGTGGTTCGAGGAACATTCTAGTGGCTTTCAAGTTATGTCTTGGCCTCCAAATTCATCTGAAATTAACCCAATAGAACAGGGGTCGGCAACGTTTTTAACTAGGAGGGCATATTTCAGAAATGCGGGAGTTCGGCGGGCACCACTGGGTGAAGAGGAGGAAGGGGGAGGGTTAATATTTAAACATGAAAATATTAATAAGACATAAATTGTTAATACATAAATTCAAATTTTAATTTAAGCAAAATAATCTTAAAATTGATAATGCAATATATGACATTGCAAATCTGCGGCCAACTCGTTGTAATGGGGCACATAAGTTGAATTCCCAGGCCTCAGGCATTGGTCCAACTAAGTGTCAGAGGGGCTTGATCGGTACCTTGATTTTAAGTATTTCATATTAGAAAACAAAGATTCGCAAGCATAAATTCTTGGTATTAAATTCTTCCAAGAAGGAATCAAACTGTTTCACAAACTAATAGGTGGTAGCATTTCCATCGCAATAATTTTCTAATTTTAAATTTGGGATATATGAAAAATTATCTTTCTCAATATGCGATTTCCAGAGAAACAATTTATCTTTTAATGCATTTATCGCACTTATCAGATAAGAAAGGGGAGAACGAGAGATCAGGCTGCTCAGTTTTTGATTTTTGCTGTTTTTAATTTTTTTTACTAAAATTATTCATTACGAGAGTTTGTTGTTCAAACATCTAACAATTTTCAAAATTTGAACGGCGGGCACCTTAAAATTGTTTCGCGGGCACCGCGTTGCCGACCCCTGCAATAGAACATTTGTGGTTCCACCTGAAAAACCGAATTCGTGCTGCTACGCTACGACCTCGCAATGTACGGGAATTGCAGGACCAGTTGGTTAGCGCTTTGTACCAGAAACCTTAGGGTACCTATCAGCACCTTGTCGAGTCAATGCCACGCTGGTTGTCGGTGGTTTTGAAGGCTAAGGTGGTTTTGAAGGTCCTACGTTGTATTAAAAAGGTGGTCATAATGTAATGGCTCTTCGGTGTATATATATATATATATATGTGTGTGTGTGTGTGTGTGTGTGTGTGTGTGTGTGTGGATAGGAAACAACATAACAACAACAACAACAACAAATTCCATAAAATAGTCATGTTTCATTAAATATTTTGAATTAAGCATTCTCTATTTTAGAATTACTTTACATCAAATCTACATTCTTGAATTTAAGCCCTTAAGGCTGCTGTATACTAACTGTATTGGATTATCTCACCTCAATGTTAAGGGGACAGTGGACTTTCAAAATTGTGAAATTTGCCCAAAAATTCGATTTTTTACTTCATTGAATTGTGAAACTACGGTCGAGTGGGAATGTGTTGCAAAAATGAAATTTTAATTTCTGTGATTACTTTCCTAGTTATAGGCATTTGTATTTAATTTAGATATTATGTGCTTACTAATAGCAATAACTTTAAATGTGTTTTTCTCAAAATAAAAATTTTCATGTCATACGAATGTTCAAACTGCTCCAGGCGCATTTCTAATATCGTATTGCTTTGAAATTTAAGTTTTATATACTTAACTGTATATCAAATAAATCTTATTGAAAAAAATTATGCTTCATAGCTCAGAATTTCTAAATTTTGTACTTGAAAAGATGATTTATAGGTATTTTGCGTAATAAAATGGGTGTTTGCACTATTATTATTTTTTCTCTTTATATTTTTAATGAATGCTTAAAATTAGCAATAAGTTTCATTGTTAGTTCTATAAGGAATCCTGTAAATAAAAGTTACCATATTATATGCAAAAGAAATGCTCATGGAACATTTTCAATTAGGCTAATTTTTGATATAATTAGTAATTCATAATTCATAAATTATTAATACTTCATCTTTAAATTTTAACCACTTTTACATACCTATGGTACTAATCACATATTCAAATTTCAAGCAATTCCATTCAAAGCAAAAAATTTTAGGTTTGAAGGTCCACTGTCCCCTTAAACTATGGAGAAAACGTGTACAAGGATTATCGACTTGGATTCAAAGATGTTTTTTTTAATTGTATTTCGTAATAGAGAAAGAAACTTGACACCTTGGGGTTTTTATTTTTAAATGCAAATAATATTATAAAATCTAAGTTATTCGGGGGGGGGGGAATCTGGCATAGTATGTTTTAAACGCTCCTCAATTCCTTTGGTGTACATTTATAAAATGAATAGTGTTGCAAGGTGAAGAAATGTTGAGGCTATCTGAAAATTAACTGGATTATCAGCATTTATAAAGCTGTCTATAGGTTGTAGTAGAACCTTAATAAATTGATGCATGCATGTGTTGGGGCAAGCAAGGAAACATAGAGAATTGGCCTTTATCATACATTTATTCGACAATACTAAAAATTCTTTTAAAGTGAAATTAATAGTAGAATAAGGTTCCCCTTCATATTATCACTGAATACACGAGGAATCAGATGCAGAGACAAACTATTCGGTGAAAGCAATTATTTCTAGGATCTTTCGGGAGGCATTTACTACTGTTGACGAATACAGGGATGAGGGATTTCGTTGACAGGTGCCCACATCATGTCATATTCAGCAGCATCATGTCGGATTCCAGGAACTTCCGCTAGACTCCGAGACAGCTCAGTCGGCACTCTAAATCGTCAGAGCTCCAGGGAACAGCAAGCGAAATCTGTCGACCTTCTCTCGTTTTTTCTTGGAGGGGCTGTTGTCCTTTTACCGGGGCCATTTTGCCCCCCCCCCTTTTCTCTCATTGGACAGTGGGCTGTCTTTCTCTTAGCAGTTTCTGCCCCAATTGGTCCCTTATTTCACCGCTCGTGTTCACAGTCTACCAAGTACCTCCCCACCATAATTTTTGTTTGGGATACCGCTTTGACCTTTATCTGAAAGTTTTATTGTGGGCCATGAAATAACATCACCACCTATCTTGCAATATGTATAGTCTTTTAATCGCTATCAATGGCCACACAGACAGCTTTTCTTTTACGCCCCCTTAGTATTCCTCAAGTCTTTATTTATTTTTTGCCTCTGTAGTTGTTATGAGAGTATTATTATTGACCTCCTCTCGACTACACACCGCGGTGAATTATAACATACAGCTCTTCTACACTATGAGGAGTAGACACATTTTTCCCTGGGTTAACATTGAGGTGGGGTAATCCAATACGGTTAATACACAGCTGCCTAAACTATATTTAAGTAGCGAATTACCATACATGATGTCTATTTTCTTGAATTCAAGCCCATGTACAGATATTAGTTAAGAAATTTTACAGGTGCAATCTCAAGTTCAAATTTTGGTTTCAAATATCTCGGTGACTGCTAAAAATGGCAATATCTTATCTTTTTCGTCGCATCCTGTTCTGCAGGAGAGAGCTTTCGTTTTCAAATTTCAAAGAAGTAGAATGCTATGCATTTCCTGTTGTTCATTTATTCACTTATTTTTTATCTCATAAGAGAACTTTTGTTCATGTTGCATAGAAATTGCCTCTGAATGGTGTAATTATCTTTTCTATCAAGTTTTGGAACTGACTTAACACTTTTAAAGAAGATTTTAGTTAGATTTCACCGACTATACCAGTCAATTTTCGGTCGATTACTCTGAACTGTAATAAAAACAATACATTTCATATATTGGATTTTAGACAGATTTCACCGATTATACCAGTCGATTTTCGGCCGATTACTCTGAACTCTAATAAAAACAATACATTTCATACATTGAATTTTAGTTAGATTTCACCAGCTATACCAGTCGATTTTCTGTCGATTACTCTGAACTGTAATAAAAACAATACGTTTCTTATATTAGATTTTAGTCAGATTTCCCCGATTTTACCAGTCGATTTTCGGTCGATTACTCTGAACTTTAATAAAAACAATACGTTACTTATATTGGATTTTAGTCATATTTCCCCGATTATACCAGTCGATTTTCGGCCGATTACTCTGAACTCACCGATCGATTTTCTGTCGATTACTCTGAACTGTAATAAAAAGATTTCTTATACTGGATTTTAGTCAGATTTTACCGATTATATCAGTCGATATTTGGTCAATTACTCTGAACTGTAATAAAAACGTTTCTTATATTGGGATTTTAGCCAGATTTTACCGATTATATCAGTCGATTTTTGGTCAATTACTCTGAACTGTAATAAAAACGTTTCTTATATTGGGATTTTAGCCAGATTTTACCGATTATACCAGTCGATTGTCGGCCGATTACTCTGAACTGTAATAAAAACAATACATTTCTTATATTAGTAAGACATTAATAACCGTGTTTGTTCTTAAACGTTTAATTAACTCCATACATTAGACGATTATTTTCTTACACCGTCTAAGATCTTACACCGTCTACATCACACCGTCTTTGGCTAGTCAAGGCCCTGTTGCCACGGGAAAATAAAAACTTTTAAGGCGAATCATTCCACTTCGGAAAGAGAACTTGACATTCGAAAAGGAACATCGAATAATCCCGTAATGCAGTTCTGCTTCACATCCTGCTTTCACCTCGTACATCAGAGACGGGTTTAAAAAAAAGTCTTAGATCGGGAAAATCCTCTTACGCCGATTTCTTTTGTTTCCCGGTCGAAGAAATTCCGTCAGCACGGCTTTCACTGCGTGCGTATGTGTATGTGTGTGTGTGTCTCGCTCGCACCATAAATAAATTCTGAAGGAACATCACTCGATAAATTGTGTGCAGACCTCAATACTGGGAGAGTTAAGTCAGTCCTCGCGTATACCGAGTTCCTTTGATGCCTTCTTTGTGTATAGTCCGATATTGTAATAAATATCTTTCACGTCATTTGCTTTGCTCCTAAGCCCAGATAATGCGGTGTGTATTATTTAGAGTAATGTATCATTATGTTTGTAAGTCCAAAATTAAAGTTTATTATTTCAGACCAGCAAAACAAAGACAAAAGAATAATGTACGCAACAGAAAAAAAAGAGAACGAGAGAGCAAAAACGGAGCCCTCGAAGCGTGTATTTCCACCACTGCTTAGAATCCCCTCTCTGTGTAGCCTAAATTGGGCTCGAATGTCCGGGCGAATTTAGAGCACTTATCGGGTTGCAAAAATATAATCTGACGCGGGACATCGCGTCAGATTTCGGCAATGAGGGGGCTCGGTTCGAATCCCGAAAATCGCCATTGGATGCTCTCGTGTCTAAGCCGGGTATCAGCATGTTAACCTTTAGCTTACGGGGTCCATTTTTCTGATTCCCTCTTTAAAACGGGAGATTTCATACCCCTTTGTAAGAACAGCTATTAGGTTTGTATATATATATATGTAGAGTAAGCTACATTTTCCTCCTCATTATGCATAATCTTTTCGCCCGTGACGTCATGCTAATGGGAAGCTTTCGCTCCATTTAAGGATGAGCTTTATTCGTGACGAGACAGAAGTAGAATTGTCGACCAGAAGAAGAAGCGTCGGCTAGAAGAAGAAGTGGCAAGCAGGGGCGGCAGAACGAAGGTAGATCGTGAGCAGAGCGAGCCGAATGGCCAGAGCCAGCAGACTCAGTGCAGAACAAGTACTACTAGGGCATACTTAAGTGTAATGTCAGGTGCAGGTTTAAACGACGGGTTTTGCTGTTTTAAAGAGAACAAGTTTCCATACGTAATGCTGTATTGATCTATTTTTAAATGTGTACATGTGTCGTCCAAATGTTTTAAATAAATGTTGTGGTTTTATATTATCCTATTCAGCCAGCTGATTCCTGACCTACATATATATATATATATATATATATATATATATATATATATATATATATATATATATATATATATATATATATATACAGTCGGACCTCTATTTAACGAAGTCACTAAATCCCGAAAAAAAGTTCGTTATATGGGAAATTTGTTAAATAGAGATTCACCTTTTAAAATACTTTAAACTACACAAAAAAGATTTTAAATTCACAAACACTAAATATTATTAATAAAAGTAATTAATCACACCTTTATTTTGTAAATTAATGCCTATTTCTTTTATATATCTTACCCCTCAAACATAAATCTGCAAGGAAGAGAAGAATTAAAGAAAACATTGTCCGGGAATACAGTGTATTTTCGATTAAAAAAAATTATATTAAAATTAATGAATTTTAATGACATTATCGCATTTATTATAACAAGTAATTTTAAGCATACATTACATCATGTGTCCCTAAATTTAATTACTGATAAAGTCTGTTAATTTTGTCTAAGTTTTTTATTTGAAAAAAAAATGTTTTCTCTCATAATACGTCTCGCATCTTTGCAGTGTACTAAAACGCCCTTCAGGCGTATTTTCTTCAAACTGTAATTCGCGTCGGAATGTGTTAAAAGAGAGTTAATGTGTTAAATGTGTTAAAAGAAAGAATAAGTTTGAAATGTTCAGAAATATTTTGAGAAATATGGAGGAAAAAAATATTGGATCACAAGAAAAAGTTCGTTAAATAGAGAATGCACTTCGCTATTTGGAGGTTATTTTACGAAGAAATTCGCAAAATGTTCTTGGTTCCAAGGAAAAGTTCGCAAAATAGAGAAATTCGCAAAATAGAGGTTCGTTAAATAGAGGTCCGACTGTATATATATATATATATATATATATTTACAGTGCTCGATTTCTAGAAATAGAGATGCCGGAACTGTGACTTTCCGGGGTATGTGTGTGTGTGTGGGGGGGGGGGGGGATTCCAAATTATTGGGCTTAAAAAAAAAAAAAAAAAAATCTTTGGTTTTACAAAAACTTGAACATTTTATT
Source organism: Dolomedes plantarius (assembly GCA_907164885.2). Lineage (NCBI taxonomy): Eukaryota > Metazoa > Arthropoda > Arachnida > Araneae > Dolomedidae > Dolomedes > Dolomedes plantarius. The sequence goes on from OU015499.1 coordinate 107,963,341, forward strand.
TAATACCAAATTTTTATTTTGAAAAACAAGTACAAAAATGTGTTGTAGTAAAGTTAAAAAGCAGTAAAAAAGCACATTTCATGATTGTTTAAGTTGCCTGCCCATCCTAAAAGATTGTCTAAAACTTCAACATGTTTTCACCATGCTTCTTGTCTCTTGACCTCTCCTTACCCTTGACGGCTAATGCTGAATTGTGTCCAGACACAAGCCAAGAGTCAACATGCTTTGCTAGTTTAAAGAGGAGGTCCATTGATCTTTAACAAACATCAGGCCCAAAAACTGTTGCAATATTCAGTGATGATCTCAATGTGTGATAATGAGGTTCATCAGTGGGAAACCTCTTTCACATTCACTCGACGATATCGCTATCGAATTGACTGACTGTTTCAACGGGGTGCGGCTTCCGGGAACACTTTGGAGTGGAGATACTCTCGGAATCCTGTAATTACTTGCCTTTCATTGAGTTTGAACTTGGAGGCAAGTTTCCTGATTTCATTTTCCCCAAACGTTAATGGGACATTTTGCGGCCAGTTTTTTCATCCATTACTTAGATGGTGTCAGCAATTTCAAAGTCTTTTCCACTGAGCAATTTTGTTTCAATAAACTTTTTAAATGCCTCGTAAAAATTTTCGGAGTTCAATGGCTGGTTGTATTTCCTACCTTCATTTTCGTGGAGAGGATATAATATTAAATGCTTTTAACTATCGTAATTTTTTTTCCTAAAGAGAGGTATCGGAACGTCGTTCCGGAGCATTCCGCCTCAAATCGAGCCATATATATATATATATATATATATATATATATATATATATATATATATGCATACATACATATATAGTGCAATCTCGATCTATCGTTTTATAAGGGACCGATTGAAATGAACGATAAATGCGGGAAAACGATAGATCCGGAAACATAGCAAAGCCAGTCCCAAAGATCATATTGCTTTGTTATGTTTCCGCATCTATCGTTTTCCCGCATTTATCGTTCATTTCAATCGGTCCCTTGAAAGATGATAGATCGAGATTCCACTATATATATATATATATATATATATATATATATATATATATATATATATATATATATATATATATATATATATATATATACATACATACATACATACATATATATATATATATATATATATATATATATATACATACATACATACATACATACATATATATATATATATATATATGTATACAGTATATATATACAGTCGAACCTCCATATATTGAAGTAGCAAATTGTCGGAAAATAATTCGATATATAGAAATTTCGATGTATAGAATTGATTTAGTTTTATCATAATTCTCCTAAAACAATAAAATTAAAGCTAATTTTCGTAAACGAAACTCCATTACTAATTTATATGCGAATCACATTAAATGAAAGTGAATAACTAAAAAATGAATTAATATGAAAGATTTATTGAGTACTACATACCTTTTAAAAAAACAATAATCCAGACAGTGGTTACAATGATCACAGTTACATTCTTAAAAAAAAAAAAACTACGAATATCTTGCTGAACATCCAGTTTTGAACAGCCAGTGCTGAACAGAAAGTTCATGAAAGAAATGTTCGCATTTATTCAGTGCACTAAAAACTTCATCAGGGACATTTTCCGCGAATTGAAGTCCAAGACGTATTGTTTCAAACTCCAAAAATTCGGAGATTTTATTCTAAAGTGGAATAAAATCTCCCAATATGTCTTGAAAAAAAATTTCGATATATAGAGATTTTTTCGATAGATAGAAACAGTTTTTCTGTGTAATGAACATGGAGATTTGCTAAGAGTTCGATAAATAGAAAATTTCGATATGGGAAAGTTCGATATATGGAGGTTCGACTGTATATATATATATATATATATATATATGGTAAATGATTGGTTAAAAATATTTACTCTGACGGATTCTATGTGTCCCCATCACGTGTTGTGCAAATTATAGGGTGAATCATGATGAAAAAATCCAACGTAAACGCACTCTTAGGTGAAGCTACGATTGCAAAAATAGGCACCTTCAGCGTATCCACCACCCTTGGAGTCCTTTCAGAGTGTCAAGAGTTGCGATAAAAAATAGAGAAAATTTATATTTCAGGCGTTATTCTTGCCGTTAAAATGTTACTGCCGATGATGGATGACTCTTTCCATCGGAAGCACCTTTATCGGCGAACAGAAGGAATCGTTGCGCTAGAAAATAGCTTCATGTGTTGACGGGTGCAAAAAGGCCGCCATCAGGAACGTCTCGCATCAAATATCGTGCCACACTCGAGGCCACTTCCCCCCCCCCAGCCTTACTCGGCTATCACATGACATGGTGCATATACATTGGTGCAGAGTTCTCTGCCTGTGCCTTGGGGAATCCAGTGATTTATGTTCACTCTGTACTCTGTACTATGCGTGGATCGCCTCCTCTGGCGGTCCATCAAAGAAAGGGTGGGGGGTCAGCGGGTCAAATGGTGTCGAGCGGGGTCGGGGGAGACATCACATCAAAGAAACCTTGCGGGCGGGAATGGGGGTGGTTCTAAATACCGTGTCTAATGTTATCGTGACTAATGTGATGACAGGAGTCGGGGGTCTGGAGGCAGAGAACTCTGCACCAATCTATATGCGCTATAAGAGATTTTGACGAGAATCTGGAGGAAGTTAAAATTTATCAAAGCTGTGCCTTTCGGTCCAAAAGGAGGTCCGACGAGAATAACTACAAAGCCAGAGACTAGGGACACTCTAATATTGGCTTAAAGTGTTAGGAAATTATCTGTTTAGATAGGTTACTTTACTTGTTTTTAGATAGTAATTACCTTTAGGTTATTTCACTTATAAATTTTCTTCCCTGTTTTTATTCTCCCGCTCTCGTGAATCGTAAACAGCTTACGTTAATGTAACGCGGCAAAATGTACGTTAATGTAACGAGTCGTTCATTTCGCCGATCGTACGTCATTATTCATGAGGGAGTGGTAATTTTTTCATAGGATGTTTTGTTTTACTTTATGCAAATTTTTAACCACGCTTTGCTACCAAGAGATGTATTTAAAGGACCTTGTTATTCAGTCTTCACGCCGTTTATTGTAACTCACTTTTCAGGCGGATGCTCTTCCCCTATGCTGTTAGGTTTCTAGGACAGTAAGCTTTATGTTTCTTTTACATCTTGTATTTTTGTAAATCTTTGTTCTATTTTTGTCCTTACTTGAATTTAAAATAAAATGTTCTTCTTTTGTACTTTAAAAGACTTATAATTTTTCACCACACTGATCCAACACGTAGTTAAGTTCTTTTTATTAGGTTTGAGAACATTATAAAGTAACAGTTATATATGGGTACTAGCTGAAAACCCGTACTTCGCTACGGAGTACATTCAAATTAAATACAACGGTCAATGTATGCAATTAATGCCAAAAATATGTATAAATATATTTATAATAAGTACAACGATCAATGTATGCAATTGATGAAAAAAAAACGAAAAAATATATTTATAAAAAAATCGTAACGGATATTTTTATAGACAAAATAATGTAGAAGAAAATATTCAAATTAAATCTAATAGGACATACTAAAGAATATAGTACAATTAATATAGTACAGTTTGAGGAACATTTCTTTTACTGAATTTATTATGTTTTTGGATAATGTCCAATCGTCTGCCGCATTAGCAAGAAAAAAATAATTTTTGTCTATTTCGTTGTTATGCACGGGACGATAAATTAATTTAAAGTACCAGAAAAAAATCACGTGAGTAGCATAATAAATTAAATTCTAAAAATGAATCTTTAAAAATTCACCAAAAATCAGAAAATGAAGGTAAAGATTCGAAAAAGATTTCATTTTGAAGGAATTTTTATGATCTTTCTCGTGATATAAATTTTATAACCCTCCGATTATTATTTTAAATGCAAACTTTAAAAAGTTACTAAAACAGCTTAAAAATTTAATTTTAAAAAATCTAAAAATTATTTTTCAAAAATATTTCTTAGTGCACCCCTACACTATAAGAAGAATCACCATGCAAAATTTCAGCCCTTTAGTTCCAGCGGTTTGGTCTGGGCGTTGTACGTCAGTCAGTGAGTCAGTCAGTTACGGAACTGTTTTATATATATAGATAATACGCTGTTTGTCAGCAAAGCATTGAAATGGACAGGGCTCCTTAGCGCGTATACATTACTGTGAAGGAATAAATTGGTCCAACTTTCAACTAACAAATTCGGCGTTCCTCTTGAAATTCCGTTTTGCGTCCACATCTCATGTTCTTTCATTTTCGCGCCATGAATTGTGCTGACGACTTATTTTTCTAGCCTTATTGGGTGACTATAACAAGCGACGGAATGATGTTTTCCTCTCGAAATGAAATTTCCAAGGAAAAATCAAGGAGATTTCATGCTAAAAACACTAGCCTCTGTACACATTTAGCGAACGTCAACTCTCCAAGAGTCACGAACTTCGCTTGATACGACGTCTAGTAACAGAAACTTGATAAAAGCAAACAAATGCCTTCGGCGGTGTCCGTTTCTGCCATATACATGGAGCGAACGACTTCGTTCGCTACATGTATACGCGGCTTTAGTTTATCGAAACAGCACTCGCATAAAATTCGTGCAGCATTGCCTTTAGAAATAATTGAATGGTGTACTATACAAAAGTGTGCATATATACTTACTTACTTACACACACACACGCATATATATATATATATATATATATATATATATATATATATATATATATATATATATATATATATATATATATATATATGGATAGATAGATAGATAGATAGATAGAGAGAGAGAGAGAGAGAGGCTTAAAAGGGAATATTTTACTCATAAAAGGCATGCGTTTTTTTTTCTGCAATCGTTGTTCTCACATATTTTCTGAACGGTTGGCAGCACGTTTCTGTTCCAATATATCTTCTTCAAGTCCTACTGTTTCAAAGTGTTTATTTAACTGAAGTCCTTTAGTTTCCACTCCATGTCTTGTTGAAACTTCCTCTTTACCTTGCCTTTCTCTTCGTTCCCTCTGTGCCCGATCTCTTCGTCTTCTTTCTTTATCACCAGTTATACCACGCTTTCTTTTAGGCATTTTTTTGAATACACGTCTTATAGTAGCAAAATTAAAAAATCAATGTTGTAGTAAAAACGGATAAAAGAATATAATATAAACTGAAAGCAAGAAATACTGAATATAATATAAACTGAATATAATGTATTATAAAATGAATATAATATAAACTGAATATAATGTATTATAAAAGGAATATAATATAAACTGAATTTGATTTTAGTTTCTTTTTAATTAATTTTACATCTTTGCTCTGTTAGGGCTAATAGCGAGATACATAGGGGTGATTCTCGGGCAATGTAACAGTTTCCATCCATTTATTGGTGTCACCCTTATACGAAGGGCTTTTCATCACTGTTGAATTATCAGATTTAAAATTCAATTAAAAATCGAAATTTTAAGATACAGACTTGAAATGAGGTTTATATGAATAAGAAAACTTTCAGCTTCCAGATGATGTAAATATTTTCTTTGTGGAATAAAAACTCGAGGAGCATCGATATTACATCCAAATATTGGACGATATTTCTTGAAAAACTGTTTCATTTTTTGATGAAAATATTAGTCTGTTTTAAAATATTTTTAATCAAATAAGGTCTAGTTTGAAAGAGAAATGTCTGTAGTCTCAGATTGTAAAATGATCAAAATTCTACGAGCATTTTTTGGCGAGTTATCGTAATTTGAAGATGAAAAAGTCAATATTTCCCCACAAAACATAAAATTAAAAAAAAAACTTAAAGTCCGACGAAGCTGAGACAAGTCTTATTTTGGTCCCCCCATTTTTCTGCATCCATTGGTATCGCTCTCGAACCCATACCCCCAGCGGTTTCGAAGGAGATAGGGTGACAAGGTTTTGACAGCGGCAGCGGGAGTTACTTTTTTTTAGAATAGAGAGATACAGTGATTTCCGCTTATAAGAATCACGTTTGTTATTACTGTTTTTGATTCTTATAAGCGGTTGATTCTTATAACCGAAATTTAGGTTTTTGGACAGGCACACACACACCTATATATACATATATTAGATAATTTACCATAAAATACTCTTTAATTTACATTAACTATCTTTCATTAAAATTATTTTTTATAGTTTTAAAAATAAAACTTAATTTTTAGACCTATAAGTAGATACACATGATTATAGAAAAAGAAGAAGAAAATACAATATTTGTTACAAGTTACAACATACCTGCTTAACAGTTTTAACATTTCAACTACAGGAAGGGAGCAAGAAAAAGTTTTCTACGGTAGTTTGACGTAATGAAGTTTTCAGAAGGCTGTTTATACCTCTTTCAATACTTATAGTCTCAGACGTTGATTTACTCGGACGGGTAAAGTTGCCCCCGGGTCAAGCTAATAGGACAGTGTTGTGGTAAAGCGTTTAAGGGGAAACTATTATGTTATGTCTAATAAAGAAAGGGGTGAATTTTACGACTATATTCCATCCCATCTTATCGATCTTTCTTTAAAAAAAAGAAAGAACTTCGTGCCTTTTGAGGGTTTAAGTGGCTTTTTTGGTAAAATGAAAGGAAAGCGAAGAGTGTAAACTGATTCTTAAAACCGGTGGATTGATTCTTTAAAGCGAAAATTTTAACATGGAAATAATTCATTTGTTTTTGTTTTCGCGATATTGATTCTTATAAACGGTTGATTCTTATAACCAGTGATCACTATAAGCGGTGGTTACTGTATACGAGAATTGCACTAAAATTTTTGAGATACGGCTAAATGGTACGAGTTAAACTTTAACAACTCCTAGGAGTGAGTGTTCAGAGTAGTTCCCCCCAAGATCAATGCACTTTTGTAGGCGAATTCTCCAAAGATTAAATGCCTCGGGCCACCCATTTCTTGGAATAGATGAAAATTTTGCTGTGATAGCCTGATCAATCTCATCTTCGGAATGAAAACGACGCCCACGTAAATCTTTTTTAGATTAAAAAATAGCCAAAAGTCACGCATGGAAAAATCAGGAAAATAGGGTGGATGTTCTATCAGCTTCATGTTTTGTTTTTTTTTTGTTCAAGAAATTTGTCTGTAATACTTGCTGTATGGGAAGAATGATTGACAGACAAAAGGAAATATGAGTATGGCCTTCTTAAAATAATCATTAAGTTGCTTTTAAACATTTGTTCTCTAGCCACCCATCGCCAAAACTTCCTCTAGTGCCATACTGCACCGAATCCCATGGCTGTTTTGGAATCTGTATTTATATATTCCTTTCTGCTTTTAGCTACCTATCTATACTAATATATAAAGAGAAAGAGCGGATTTTGTATGTGGAGGGTAATCT